>NW_019379826.1:1283453-1303170 GCF_000648655.2 Copidosoma floridanum
CGAAAACAGATCCAAGCTGTGCTTTCGGTGTGGAAGCTCAAACCACCGGAAGAAAGAGTGTCCAGGCCCAGCACGGTGCTTCCTTTGCCCAACAACGGACAACAAGCACGAAGCAGGCAGCGGAAGCTGCCCTTTATTTAGAAGAGCCCTGAAAGAGGCCAGGGATAAGGCCCAAGCAGGATCAAAATAAGGCAAAAAGGCCTTGAGTTGAAAGATAGGCTTGTGTGGACCCACGCTGCGCTGGGTACTTTTTACCTATCAGCAAGGGAAAGCATTAGGCTTATAGTGGTGCTGGCTAAGTAGGCGGCCTACTATGAAGCGCTAGATAAGGTGCTGGTCCTCAGGGACCCCAAGTCCTTTTCAGAACCATACTTATGTTTCTAATAATTAATATTTTTTTTCAAAAATAAAGTAAAAAAGGAAAAAATGTACATTGACAAGCTCTATCACAGTTGAAACTACATATTGAAAAATGCTATTTTCTATTACTTAAAAAACGATCTATGTTCTTCCCACTGTACCGTAAAAAAGATTTCTCTCTAACTCTAATTAATAAGTGTATCCAGCAAGTCCACGTAGAAATATTTTTCTAAAAATAAGTTAAACGGAAGCTTACATTTAGTTTGAATAGTAGAATGTGTAACTTTGTAGAAACTAAACAGCTCCAAATCTAAAAAGCTTTGCCACTTTATTATTTAACTTATATATACAAATGTGAGTCCGGTGCCCAGTTTTCAAAGCAATGATAGAACGACAATTTCTCGAAACAAATGAGTATTGGATGTATTTTTCATCCAACTAAAAAATGGAATTCATAAATTCGTTCTGAAAAAAACTCAATATTCATTTACCAGGGACGAATCATGATCTCAAAGGCCTTATTTTTTATTACAGCATCCTGCATAGAGTTACCTACTACTACTACTGCTGCTGCTGCTTCACGGTATTCCTAACCTTGTCGAAGACCATACTGCTTACAGCCCAGGTCAGGTAAAGGGGCTTTATACTGACGGTATACCATTCCACCGTGTGTAGATGTTAGCAGTGGCTATGACATTCTTCTCAGATGTGACGATCGTTTACAAATCAGACAGATTTTGGCAAAAATTGACTTTCATACTATCGATTCGGCTAAAAATTTTTTACATGTTCTATTTGAAAACAAAACCTATTTTTTCTTTTTTTTATTGAGTCAATTTTATAAAAAATAATAGGGATCGTAAATTTAATAATTTATTGACTTTTGGCTCAGAGACTAACTTTAAAAAATTCATAACCCTAGTTCTAATTAGGCGAGAATATATTTTTTTTTCATCTTACGAATAAAAAAAATGAGCTTTAAGAAAAGAGTCGTGACACAAATAATTATGAAATATTTTATATTGTTATAAACAATTTAAATGTTTAAATCGTTTTTGACAATTTTTTCACCCTCGTAACTAGTTTTTACTATTACCATCGTATTCAACAACGAATTTTCTATCGAAAATGTATTTTTGTTTACTGGGGAAGCAATTATTTCTATTGGAAATCAATCAATTCATGTAGTGCGGTATGTCTTATCGAAGGGCGCATTCTATCGCATGCCTCATTTTCTTTCTTCACATCGTTTTTTTCTGATATAAATTATTATTTGACCGCATTCTATCGCACGCCTCATTTTCTTACTTGACATCGTTTTTTCTGGTATAAATTATTATTTGAAATTTTCAAATAAATAATACTGATTAGCGAATAAAATTAATGAATAAATAAATGGAAAAAATCAATGAATAAGAAACATAATCGTAGCAAATAAATACGCTTATTTATTAGGATTAAAATACAATATTGTGAGTCAATTAGTTTTTCGTTCTAAATTATATTGTTCAAAATTTATAGTCGCTCTTATACTATGGATACTTTACTATACTATATTTATATTATTCGTGTATAGTTTTTGTTTATTTGAAAATTTTAATAATATTTTTTTTCATGCAGTAAGAATCGCTTTTCATCCAATTCTTAAGCAAAAGTAGGAACCATAAAATGATACAGCAAAGTGCCTTTTATCTCTAATGCTTTTTCAAAATGCGTTGATAATCTTGTTCCTTCTTTTTCAAAGTAATTGCTAGTCGATTAGCGACACGTTATATTTGGTAGAGCTTCAAACGCCCAGTTAAACAACTCTATCAGTGTGCTGATAGGATTATTTACTCTCTGAAGACTAGCTCTAGTAACAAGTCATTTTAATGTTCCACCTACTCCACCACATGGTCCTTTACCATGTGAGGTTGGAAAAAAGTGCCACTTAGCTGCTATTCCAAAACCATCTATATAATAAGTAAGATTTATAAATTTTTTTTTGTTTTTATGTTGTCCACTTGCACCATCAGCAAAATATACTATTTTATTCATAACTTTTAAATTTGTTATGATAAATTCTACGAGTTGTATTTGAAAGAGATAAACAGCAATAGTATCGTGACGTAAGAATTCAGAAATAGAAACAAAGTTTTCGCTTTTAACTTATGTTTATTATCTTTATGATAAATTAAAAAAGAATGTATTGTTTACCTGATCATATTCTAATGGATACCTTGAAGAGAATTTTGAATCATAAAGGCATAATTTTCAGACAAATCACAAATCATAACGCACTCATTTTTTATTAACTTTCTTTTTGTTTCACTTTAAAACTCTTCGTTAATTGACCAAAAAAAAAATGAAGCAGTAATTTACTCCAACCGTTATTTAAAAACTCTGAAAATTCATTAACACTAAATAATAATATTTAAAATTAAGTTCTTTCAATTGTAACCCATTGTTTGTATTTAATACTGTCGATTAATTTTTCTTAAAAATTCTGTTCTAACTACTCCATAAAATTATTTATACCAGGACACTTAGCACACGATCTCACATTACAGTTAGCTGATTGCACATAACACACCAACGGATCCAAATAATCATGATAATTTTTTATAGGTCGTTGTAAATCAGCTGTGATTGACTTTAAATTTCTTCCATCTGTTAATACCTTAACATTTTTATGCATTGGACAACCTCAACCTGAGTGAGTACTAGGTAGCTCCTGCTAATACACAATGTTTTGGTCGTAAGCTAGCAAACTTTGAAAAAGAACATTTTATTGCTAGATGGCTGATTTTTAATGATTTGTACAATTCTTACGTATTATTTGAAATTAAGCGCTCATGCAACTGTATTTTTTCTGTCTACTTTGTCTACTTTAACAGAGGCATAATCTTTCTGGCCTGGCATTAATTGAGTGTAATCATCAGACTGATAAATAGTAGTTATAGTATTAACAGTAACTACTTCTCAAGATGGATGGTTTTTAGGATTCGGATTGCTTAATAGTCCTTTCTCTTTGGCATCGGTTTTGGCAACAGATATCATGTGTCAGGTAGCGATAGTAAAACTAAGCAGAATTTTTTCATAATACTAATGTCTGGAAATAATTAAAATTCTAATTTTATAAGTTCTGTCTTGACTAGCATTAAAACTTTCTTGTAAGGTTCTTAAAATTTTTGTATCATCATTATAGTAATCAGCATCATCTGGATCATCGTCAGTGAAATTTAAAACTTTTTGCTCAATTACTCCTGTAATTTTTTTAGCTTCCTCCTCTGAATATCTTTTTAGCTTCAATTTTCGTTTTTTTATAGGTGAAGGTCCTAAGAAACTCAATTCTTTGCTTAACTGTTCCACACGATCATTCGTTATTCTTGCACTTTCTCCAGAAAGCCCTGAAGTTCCTCAGCTACGAATAAAAACATCTGACTCATAATTTGGTGATTCTTCATTATATTCTGGCTGTGTACAAAAAGCGCCGTAGTAGCAATATAACCGGAAAATTGAAAATTTGTTTACTAAGTATATTCTCTATAAGTAGGGGGGTTTACTGGTTAAACGAATGAGAGAAGCTTAAATCTGCTGTTATCTATGTTGTGCTATTTAGTCGCGTATCAAGTGGAATTAACATGAACGCTATTAATATAATATAGTTAAGTACCATTTTCTCTTGGTCACTATTACTCTTGGCACCATTTCCCTCTTTATTGTTATTGTTGCGTCAACGACAAGTATCGCAAATTCTTTGTTGTAATAACTCCGTAGTTGTTAGCATATTTAATGCACGCAGCAAATTTTTTTTCACTTTTCTCAATTGTATTATTTTTCATTTAGGATGAAGTCAGTGCGAATGCTTGTGCTTTCTAATTTTAGTAATACTTTTTTAGGCACCCTTATTATTCTTATTAACACTTTGCCGAAAGGCACACTATAGCTTAGACACACAGGTTGACACTTAGAAACAATTAAATTCAAAACGAATACTCGTAGGCACGGTGAAGAATGAGCAGGTAGGTAATAAGCTTTATTTAACTGACTTTATAGCTACACGTATTCGTAATAAGATTTAAAAGATATAAGTCATTGAAAACGACTGTATTGTAACAGGTAACGTAGGCAAAAGTTAAGTATGACTCATACGAAAGTTAGTAGATAAGCTTTCTGTATCAATAATATCATAAAGACCCCTAAATACTAAAAACAATTTAAAATAAAATTCAGTAATTAACTATTCTTCAACATTTGTTAAAAACTAATAAAAACAATTAATCGTTTGTATTATAAAGAAAAGCGACGTAGTAAAAAAAAATAAGGTAAGGAATTGAATCCACTTCACAATAAAACATATTAGTAATTATTTTTCCAGTAAACAAATACACGTATTTAATAGAAAACTTGCCGTGAAATACGATGGTAACTATTTGTGTAACGATTTTTTTCTAAAAGCTAATTTTTTTCCTTTAAAATGAGAAAAAAAAAATTTCAGCTTCAGTAGAACTAGAGACACGAATTTTTAAGTTAGTCTCTGAGCCAAAAATCATCATATTCTCAAATTTTCGATCGCTTCTACTTTTCATAAAATTGGACTAAAAAAAAATCACGAACGCCTTTTTTTTAATAATTGAACATGTTATTATATTTTAGCTGAATCTACGATGTAAAGGTCAGGAAGGGGTTTAATTTGTTAAACAACGTCCCAGATATAGGTATGATACTGTAACCACACTAACGTAGGTATACTGACGAGTTGTTTCAGGCTGCGAGATGTCTCTCTGACAGGAGTAGGAGGCCTGGCAGTAGGTGAAACCGGACGATGACGCTCGGGTAAGGCCAGGCAACCACATCTGACATAGCTACATGCCTCGTAAACCAAAAGGACGTGGTGGGGTGACTAATTTAGGCTTACTACTACTGAGCAGGCTACACGGTGGAACTTTAAGTGGATTATTTCCGCCAGCTCGTTTTGGTAGGTTCTCTGCTCCAGTCGTGGGATTGTATGCCTGTTGCTTGTTGTACTAAGACATTTGTGGTTAGCCTACATTAACATTTACCATACACAATCACTACTTTTACACTTCGTACGCAACGCCAAGGGAGTCAACGTAGGTGTAAGCAAGCAAAACATCAAGCACTTTGAGATTAGATAGCAACGTAAGCCAGAAAAGCAATTTTGGTCTCTTTAGCAACCAGACACAAGGTAAGATTGCCTCCATGGACAGAGGTGGTGCAAAACTGAGGCTCACACAAAGAGGAGAGATTCAGAAAGTTCATTCTGCAAAAGAAAAGTACTACTACTACTGCTGCTGCTGCTGCTGCTGCTGCTGCTGCTGCTACTACTACTGCTACTATTCCCAGGTGGAGTTTTCGCTAGTTTCTCCATACCGGGCGCTTTCCCAGCTGGCGGATAGAGGAATCCTCTTAAAATATGAGGTGACGATGGGCAGCTAGGGTGGCTCTCTGTGGTGGCGGTCGGGGGCGTAGATCGAGAGGCATGTGTGGCATTGGCGTGTGTATCTACGGCGATGTGGACGGGCGACTTGTGCCCCATGTCACCATCGGTGTGGATGCATGCTCTGCTTGTGCTCCTTGTTCTTCGCTTTTTGCTGCTGCCATGGGTGGCACTCCATTGCTTGATGCGGGCCAACAAAAACTAGCACCCGTCGTGTATAGACGTAAGCGGCAGTTAACACATTTTTCTCAGATACATGTATCACACACTCTCACTAAACAAACACAGGGACACTTACGGATTGTTCTGGGTTGCGTGTGGCGGGTCCTTTTCTGGGCTTGCATTGGAGGCCTGGCGGCGGGTAAAGCCGGATGATGGGGCCACGGTAAGTCTGGTTAACCACATCTGATATGGCTGTACGCCTCATAAACAAAACAGACGTAGTGGGCCGACTTATCTAGGCTGACTACCACTGAGGAGCCTATATGGCAACACCTTAGTGCCTTACGCCAGCCCGTTTTTTTTGGGTTGTCTGCGCGGTCGTGGGACTGTACACCTACCGCTCGTCTCGCTAGAATGACCGTTATGTACCAACACATACATACATTACACACGAACACCATCCTTACACTCGTTACTCAACGCTAGGGCAGTCTCCGTGGGTGGTACTGAGGGAGAGTGGCGACTTCCGGCCGGCCGAAGCAAGTAGCGGTTCTCTCTGGTAACAGAGAGGGCTGCTGCCCTGGTTATAACCCTTTCCAAATACTTATTTCTAGAAAAAGAGTAGTGCTGGCCTCCGCGGGTCAGTACGACACTATAAAAGATGCTAAAATAAAAAACGTCGATGAAAAACTAGTACCCCAGGCGGTAACCTCTCTGAGGGAATCCGCCGGCACTTTCAATCCAGTGAAAGCCCGGGTGACTGTTGCAGACCCCACGGATTTTGAGGAAGGGCCACAAAGACGTGTCTCATGGCCAACAGGGACTGCTAAATTTTCCATGGCCTTTTCTTACAGACAAAGGACGAAGAGAAAGCCTATCAAGTATAAGCACTAACGACACCAAAGACAGCAACGAGTCAGTATTTAGCAACCAGACCCGGGAGGAGCTTGCCTCTTTAGTAGAAAGTGTCGCTATGCTCAGGGTAAAGCGACAACAAGTTGCTGATAAAGTCTAATCAGCATCGGAAGACATTACAGAGACGCTACAAATGATTAACGATAGGTACGGCAACACAGCAAACGCTGTTACGAATGGGCTCAAAGCGGCGCTTAAGCATCTTCAAGAAGCAGAGGTGCTGAGAAAAAGCTGTCTTACTGAAGAAGATGTATATACCAACGCTTGGAAGTCGTCGTTTGAATCCCTGCAGTGAAGGGAAAAGGCGAGATAATTTTCGAGGGCATATACAGTAAAAAAACCCTGAATACTGCCCTAAAAGGAATAGAACATTGTAAAAAAAAAACAGAAACAGATCGGACAGCCCTGAGAAACGCCAGCAGACTGTGTCTTCAAAGAAAAAAAAAAACAGGCAGTGGCAAACAAAAAAAAATTCCACTGAATGACAAAACAAGCCAGAAGAAAAAAGTGGACGCCACAACAACAGTAGTAGTGAAGATTGCTGAAGGACAGACCTTTGCAACGGTGCTGTGGATGATGAAGGCGAACTTTGACCCCGATAAGGCTAACGTGGCAGTCCAAAGTGTAGTCACTACAGAAAAAGGAGACATACTTATTAAGGCCAAAGGTGTAGAGAGTGCTACTGCATTCTCGCAGCAAATTGAAAAGTCGGTAGGCGGACAGGGTACTGTCAAAATGAGCAACAAAAAAGTGACACCATAAGTCCAAGGCCTGAATGCTATTGTAGAGGAAGATAAGGTGAAAGAGGCTTTCTCTAGGACTTTTGGACTTTGGAGCCAAGAGCCAGAAGTAGCTCTCTTAAAAACAAATGCCAGAGGACAGAGGCTGGCGTTGATAACGGTGGACAAAACAACTGCTAGACAAGCAGAGGAGGAAGGTAGGTTACGAGTCAGCTTCGTAAGCTGCCGAATCCGAAGAAGAATTGAAGTAACAAGATGTTACAAATGCCTGGGATATGGATACGTCTCAGGCAACTGTAAAAAAGAAAACAGATTCAAGCTTTGCTTCCGGTGTGAAAGCTTAAACTACCGGAAATAAGAGTGTCCAGGCCCAGCACGGTGCTTCCTTTGCCCAACAACGGACAACAAGAACGAAGCAGGCAGCAGGAGCTGCCCTTTATTTAGAAGAGCCTTAAAAGAGGCCAGGGATATGGCATAAGTAGGATCAAAATAAGGCAAAAAGGCCTTGAGTTGAAAGATAGGCTTGTGTGGACCCACGCTGCGCTGGGTACTTTTTACCTATCAGCAAGGGAAAGCATTAGGCTTATAGTGGTGCTGGCTAAGTAGGCGGCCTACTATGAAGCGCTAGATAAGGTGCTGGTCCTCAGGGACCCCAAGTCCTTTTCAGAACTCGAGAGCATCAGCACCTCTAGAAAATGGTGGCGAGTTAGCTCCTTAATGCTGTGAAACGCGATGGTCTCCCTGGTGGCTCCACCCTGAAGTAATGCTAACGCAGTTCCGGGGTGGATCAAAAGCCACGCGGCATGGGGGGGGGGGTTTAGTGGGTATGGATGGTCTAATAAAAAAAAACTACCGAGTCCAACACTACCACTGTCCCTGCGGTGTGCCTTAATGCATTTTCCCTCCCTCCACAAAAAAAGACTCCCAGGTGGGGTGCTACTAGTTTCTCCAGACTGGGCGCTTCCTCGGGTGGCAATTAGGGGCATCTTCTTAAGATATGAGGTGACGACGGGCAGTTGGAGTGGCTCTCTGTGGTGGTGGTCGTGGGCATCGATTGAAAGGCGTGTGCGGCGTTGGCGTGTGTATCTGTAGCAGGGTGGACGGGAGACTTGTGCCCTTTATCTTCATCGATGTAAATGCATTGGCCAGCCCTGCTTGTGCTACTTGTTCTTCGCTTTTTGCTGCCGCTACAGATGGCACCTCAATGATTAATGCGGATTAACAAAAACTAGCACCCATCGTGCAGCAGCGGTTAGAACCTTCTTCTCAGATACATGCATCACACTCTCACTAAACAAACACAGGGATACTTCCGGATTGTCCTGGGTTGCGGGTGGCGGGGCCTTTCCCGGACTTGCATTGGAGGCCCAGCGGGGGGCAAAGCCAGACGATGAGGCCCAGGTAAGTCTAGGTAACCACATCTGATATATCTGTACGCCTCATAAACAAAAAAGACGTGGTGGGCTGACTAATCTAGGCTTACTACCACTGAGGAGGCTATATAGCGGCACTTTAGTGCCTTGCAGCAGCTCCTTTTGTCGAGTTGTCTGCACCGGTCGTGGGACTGTACACCTGCTGCTTGTCTCACTGGGATGACTATAGTGTACCAACATATACGTATATTACACACGAACACCATTCTTAGACTTGTTACTCAACGCCAGGGCAGTCTCCATGGGGGGGACTAAGGGTAAGTGGCGTCTCCCGGCGAGCCCAAGCAAGTAGCAGTTCTCTCTGGTAATAGAAAGGGCTGCTGCCTTGGTTTTAACGCTTTTCAAAATATTCATTTTTAGAAAAAAAAGAAGTGCTGGGCTTAGCGAGTCAGTACGACATTAAAAAAGATACCAACATAAAAAACGTCGATGCAATACTTGTACCCCAGACGGTAACCTTTCTGAGTGAATCCGCCGGCAGTTCCAATCCGGTAAAAGCCCGGGTAACTTCTAGAGGCCTCACGGATTCTGGGGGGGCGCCGGCACTTTCAATCCAGTGAAAGCCCGGGTGACTGTTGCANGGGGGGGGGGGGGTACAAAGACGTGTCGCATGGCCAACAGGGACTGCTTGATGTTACATGGCCCTTTCTAACGCACAAAGGACGAAGAGGAAGCAGATCAAGCATAGGCACCAACGACACCGAGGACAGCAACGTGTCAGTATTTAGCAACCAGACTCAGAAGAAGCTTGCCTGTTTAAATGAAAATGGTTCTAAGCACAGAGTGAAGCGACAGCAAGTGACTAATAAAGAACAATCAGCAACAAAAGATTTAACAGAGACGCTACAAGCAATTATTGATAAGTACGGCTACACAGAAAACGCTGTTGAAAATGGGCTCAAAGCCGCACGCAAACATCTTGAAAAGGCAGAGGTGGCAAGAAAAGGCTTTCTTTCTCAAGAGGAAGTTTTCACAAACTCTTGGAAAGCGTCATTCGAATCCCTGAAGTGCCAGGAACAAAGGCGAGATAATTTCTGACGAATGTTCAGAAAAAAACCCTGAACACTGCCCTAAAGGAGATAGAACGAAGTAAAAGAAACAGGAGCCCATCGGACAGCCCTGAAAAACACCAGCAAACCATGTCTTTGAAAAAAAAAAAAAAACAGGCAGTGGCAAACAAGAAGAGATTCTTCTGAATGACAAAACAAGCCAGAAGAGAAAAGTGAACGCGGCAACAACAGTAGTAGTGAAGATGGCCGAAGGGCAGACGTTAGCAAAGGTGCTGAAGACAATGAAGGTGAACTTTGACCCTGATAAAGCTAATGTGGCAGTCTAAAGTGTTGTTACTACAAAAAAGGGAGACATACTTAGTAAGGCGAAAGGTGTAGAGAATGCTATTGCATTCTTACAGCAACTTGAAAAGTTAGTAGCTGGACAGGTTACTGTCAAAATAAGCAACAAAAAAGTGACACCATAAGTCCAAGGCCTGAATGCTATTGTAGAGGAAGATAAGGTGAAAGAGGCTTTCTCTAGGACTTTTGGACTTTGGAGCCAAGAGCCAGAAGTAGCTCTCTTAAAAACAAATGCCAGAGGACAGAGGCTGGCGTTGATAACGGTGGACAAAACAACTGCTAGACAAGCAGAGGAGGAAGGTAGGTTACGAGTCAGCTTCGTAAGCTGCCGAATCCGAAGAAGAATTGAAGTAACAAGATGTTACAAATGCCTGGGATATGGATACGTCTCAGGCAACATGACTCATACGAAAGTTAGTAGATAAGCTTTCTGTATCAATAATATCATAAAGACCCCTAAATACTAAAAACAATTTAAAATAAAATTCAGTAATTAACTATTCTTCAACATTTGTTAAAAACTAATAAAAACAATTAATCGTTTGTATTATAAAGAAANCGAAGAAGAATTGAAGTAACAAGATGTTACAAATGCCTGGGATATGGATACGTCTCAGGCAACTGTAAAAAAGAAAACAGATTCAAGCTTTGCTTGCGGTGTGGAAGCTCAAACCACCGGAAAAAAGAGTGTCCAGGCCCAGCACGGTACTTGCTTTGCCCAACGACGGACCACAAGCACGAAGCAGGCAGTGGGAGCTGCCCGTCATTTAAGCATTAGAAGAGGCCAGGAGATAGGCCCAGTCAGGATGAAAATAAGGCAAAGGAAGCAAAGAGGCCATGGGTTGGAAGGCAGGGTAATGTGGACCTACGCTACTCTGGGTACTTTTACTTATCAGCAAGGGAAAGCATCGAGCTTATAGTGATGCTTGCTAGGTCAGCTGCCTAATATGGAGCGCTAGACAGGGTGCAGGTCCTTAGTGACCCCAAGTCCTTTTTAGGACTCGAGAGGATTGGCACCTCTAGCAAATGGTGGCGAGTTAGCTCGTTAATACTGTGAGACGCGATGGTTTTTTTGGTGGCTTCACCCAGAAGTAATGCTAACGCGGTTCCGGGATGGAACAAAAGCCACGCGGCACAGGGGGGGTTTAGTGGGTATGGGTGGTCTAATAAAAAAATCTACCGAGTCCTATACTACCGCTGTCTTTGTGATGTGCCTCAATGCATTTCCCCTTCCTCCACAAAAAAAAAAAAAAAACTACGACTACTACAAAAAGAAGTCCCAAAAAATTGACGAACAAGTAATCCACTAAGTAGGAGATGAGCTTTTCATCATAACTTTAACAGTAATAACTTAAGTTTTCAAGCTTTTTAAATACGTAGAATAAAGTTGTATTTTTTGTGGCACTAAAAAATGGGGATTAGGCTCCACAACTTTTTAAGTTTTGTAAAAGAGTTTTGAAATTGGAAAAAAGTTAATAATTATACATTTTTCGTTGTTTTCAAATATTTACAGTTTTAACAAATAGCCTTTTTCATTTATTATAACGTAAGAATGAATTAACGACCATTTAGGACCAACGACTGTTTTATGGTGTAAGTAACGCACAGTACTTTTTAGATTCATTACATTTTTTAAAAACTTTTCAAATCTTATCATTTGATCTAATAAACTGCATGAGTTCTAAACAAGCATGCTTTTATTAAGAAGGTTTTGTTCTCAAAAGTTTCAAAAATAGACGTAAAATTTCCAGCTGAAAACGTTTTACGTAACTTGTGAGATCAATCTGAAACTAGAAGACAAATTTCAGCAGCGATAATGTCGAATAACAACTTATACCTTGAGTATCCTTAAAACTAAGACAGGTACCCTTTTATTTTACTGAATTAGAAAGGTACCTGGTTTTCTTTTAAGGGTACCCCAAGTAGAACTTTTTATTTGACAATATCGCTGCTGGAATTTCTCTGCTAGTTTTAGCTTTATACTTGTGGGCACACTACGGTGTTCTATTTAGTGAGTCTTGGACAAAGCCACTAGTTAATTAATTACAATTACTAAGCAGTTACATTGAATGCACGACTTTTATAGTATCAAATAATCTTAACTGTGTATTTATTTCACACAATTTTTAACTATTGAGTTATATTAAATATGCAATAAAAACAATGTTCTCATTTATAATGTGTAGAAAACATAAGATTAATGAGAACCACGTAAGATATGTATCATACATGTATAAATATAGTAATGTATTAAGGAATGAAACAACGTTAATATAGAAAACAGAACTTCGATTAAATACATGTCATCAAGGGAATGAATGAACACAGTTGGAATTAAGAAGTTAAGTGAATTTATAATACAGTTCTGTTCTGTATATTAACGTGGCCGTTTGCCCTAATTCATTACTATAGTTACATTACATTGCACCATACATTTATATTACGGACCGTATGCACATTTCATAAATTTTACTTTTTCTACGCAGTATAATTTTTTATCTAAGGATGTTTATCAACTTATATGGGGTTACATTATTCTTGTGAGTAATACACATATTTAGCAAAGTTCTGAACACGCAAAATGAGAGCTTGATCATTACATAAAATTTATACGCATGTATGGCCCTACTAATGTTAATACTACGGTGTGTAGCCATTTTTATAGTAAGGAGTTATGTGGTCTTTTCATCGATTGCCGTTATTAGAAGAGTGCCGAAAAACTCCACCCCTTCATACAGAAGAAAACGCATCTTAATGCTTACTTCGTTTCTTAATATACTCTATAAGTATATTTTCTATTTAATCTTTATTAGATTTGTCACTTGCGGATTTTTTATCAGAATCTGCACACTAAATAATTTTATGCTTTCTAATATTTGTGCTTTCTTGTTAATAATGTAGTACTGTACTTGAAAGTTTATCTTTTCTGCAAGGAATGTGGTTGAGTATTTTTTAAACAATTTTTTTGTAAACAATTTCGTCAAAGTTGATTTTTTGATCTGAAAAAAATATTTCCATATTTTTTGGTCCATTTGAAACAAAAAACTAATCAGGATAAATACACCTGAACCTCACAGTTTTCAAATAATAAATTCTAGAAGTTTCAAAAAAATTTTTTTTTTTTCTTTTTTTTTTCTTTTTTTTCAATTTTCAGGGCTCCACGAGACCAATAAATAAAAATATTTTTATACGTTACAACACACCTACATTACCTATCAATTTTAGAAACTTTGATTGTGCAATTAAGTTCGGATAATGTGCAGTTTATTAAAACTGTGTGCAGTTGCAAATATGCCTTTGTTGCCGAGATATCACTATCCAACTGCGTCCTGCAAATCGCAAATATTTTTTAATTTTTTTATGCAAAATTGAGGTATGTGCAGATCCAATTATTTGCATAAACAAAATGTGCAGATAAAAACCCGTCGACTAGTATTTTTTTATTGCATAAGTCGATAATTTGCGTGCTAGCTTCCAGGTGGTGTCTTTCTCTACAATCTAAAAAAAATATTTCGAAAAATTTAGTGGTAAAATTGTTTTCTTCTAATACACGTTCAACGCATTTCAGCAGGCGTAGTGGTGTGAGTGTATACCTTTATATGTTTACGACACGCTACTGAGCAACAAATTGTAAGCACGGATATATAGGTATACAATCACACCAGCATGCCCACTGAAACTCCCTAACTGTTGATAGCAAAAAACGATTTTGACACTCAATTTTTCGACATTTTTTTTGGAGATTGTAGAGAAAGATTGATAGTTAATGTTCGTGTGTTGTAACATATAAAAATTTCTTCAGTTAGTAGTCTCGTGGAGCCCTAAAAATAAAAAAAATGCATTTTTCGAAACTTAAGGGATTTATTACTTGAAAACTGTTGGACTTAGGTACATACATCCCAATTAGTTTCTTATTCCGTATGTGCCAAACAATACAAAAATATTTTTTGCAGATCAAATTACTAACTTTGACAAAATTGTTTATAGAAAAAGTATTTTAACAATACCTGACCATTTCTGGTGAGCAATATGAACTTTCAGGTACAGTACCACATTCTTAACAAAAAAGCACAAAAACATGGGGTGGGAATAACGTTTTCCGGTTTATCATTGGAAGCTTGTTCACTAACTACTTAGCCATCCGAGATCTTTTTTATACAAATAATCAATGAGATTATTGTGTTTGTTGCACTTTTAATACAGTTAAATAAATTGCTATGTTAAACATTGTAGGAAATTAATGTAATTAAGGTCTATTGACCATATAGAGCCATGTATTTTTACAACTGCTTTTCAATCATAGTTAAATCACCTTTAATGTGTCATAAAAACAAATTGTTTCATAACTTATTTTAACTATAAATTTTCTGAAACATAATTTTTTTGTGCTTTAGAAAAAAATCCCTGATGCGGAGAACCACTAAGAATCTGAAAAAATATTGTTTAAGTTATTATTATTATTATTTTTATTATTGATATTATTTTCATTTTTTTAACTACTATTTTTTAATAATATTTTTTTTTATTCTTTTTTTTTTCTTATAACAAATCAGTTTTGTGACAAGCGGTTGTGGCTTAGTAGGTTAAGAGCTGATAGAGAGATGTGAGAGATCGACTAGCAGTCAATTCAAAAAATAAATCCGGCAGAAATTTTCTTATGAGTCACGCGATTGGTTATACACTACAGTGAGACCCTGGCTTTGTGAATACACAGTTACACAGGGAACCCTACTTTGGAAAGTTAGAAAAATAGGAAAAAAATGAAAGAGTTGGTTGGTTGATTTAGGTTGGCTTTATTCATTATTTCACTAATCTCTCAGAAATTACCAAACTTTTACTGTTTAAGTTTTTTTTCTCAGGCAGGTTTTTTTTGCATTTTTTTAAAATAATGTCAAAAAATACTGCTATTTAAAAGAGCCCAAGAAAACTAAAAAATTCTAAGTCATGTTCTTGCGTTTCGTATGGTTAACTTTGTTAAACATTTAGAGAAAAACACATTGAACGTGACTCATAAATTTGTACAAGTTTTATTTGATTCTGATCACAATTACTTTGTACACTAAGAAAAACTAGAGCATCTACTGTCTTACACGTACAGTCGTTAGGTAAACTATTTAGATGTGTAAGTACTCTTTATACCTATTAGTGCATTTAAAAAAAGGATCGACCATATAACTTTAATAAGATTATTTTAATAAGATAGTATACCTATGAAATATATCATGTTTTTTATGGTATATATGCACGAAAGTTCTATATATTCGTTTCATGTAGCAATTTGAACCACCACTACCTGTAGAAAAGATGTCGATACTAATTAAAAAGAATACACAGCCTTACATTAACAATGATTTATTGTAACAAGAGTTTATTTTAACAATAATGTCTCTTTTATAATGTAAATTAGTTTTTTTAGTCCTAAGTATCATGTTGTCAACAAAAAAATACTTTTATTATAACTTCATAAAAAATAAAGTAAATCTCCGCTATGAAATGCATATAATGTACTAGTGAACATTATAAATATTGCTTTTTAGTGTGCTGACTTGAAAGTATACTTCAAAATAAATTGATATCGGAGGAAAACCACAATACTTAGTCAAGAAATGCAAGCATGTGAGAAGACAAAAAAATTATTATCAATACACTTTTAAGTAGGTATTTTTTAGCTCGGAAGAATACTTCCCACCTATAGAAATTACGTTTGTTGTTAAAGATACATTATTGTTAAAATAAACGCTTGTAAAAGATCACTGTCCATAAGAGGCTGTGTGTTTTTGTTAGTTAGTAGCGATATTTTCCTTGAAGGTGGTGCTGTTTCAAATTTCTGCACGAAGCGAATAAGCTCGAAAAGTTTTTTTAGGGTGATTCATTATCCTTTACTATCCGTTCATGTGACATTCAATCATCACACCTGAAAACATTAAAGGATCAATATGTATACCTATAAATATAAATCCGCTTATTTACGTGCTAGTTAGCCTCTAGTTTCGGACTTTCAACATGTCATTGTTTTTTTCGCTCAACAACCTTAGACTTTCGCAATTTCGTGAGAAAGAAATTTATTTAAACAACTTATTCCTAGTTTTTGTGGCATAAGGCTTAACTTTCAGCTTAAAAAACTAAAAATTTTTGTAAAAAAAGTAAATTGCTTGATAAGGCCAATGCCAAAGTTTCGAATTTCGAATGTGTGTGTGTTCTTTTTTTTTTTTTTGGTCAGCAAGATGCTTTGAAACTTGAACAGTACATCCGTTGAGTGATAATGAACAATGAATTTCTATTTGAGTGCAATAGCTCGACTTTCATCAAGTCGATGAGCCACTTCAAGTTTCACAACAACATAATTTATTGACCTCTGCCGGTATTTAAAAGATATAGGGGAGGGAAGGGCAGACTGACACCCTAACTTTAGTTGCACATTGCACTAAGAGACTGTAAATATGCAATTATTAAAAATAAAAATGAATAGAAGCAACTGTTTAAAATTAGTAGACGTAAAAAAAAAATTATTCTTTTAATCATTATTAACACCAAAAAATTTCTTAAAATAGGTTTAAGAACTGCTCCACTAACCCCATCGGAGGGCACGAGGTGGCATATGATAGGATACGCGTAGCAAGCTGGTTATGAAGCGCTAAGTGTATAGTTTAGTTGTAAGTATTTTCATGATAAAACTAATGTTATTTTTTGCAAAATAAAATAATTGAAAATTTTCTGATTAGGCAACTTTAGATTTTTCTGTAAGTGGACAATTCCACAGAATGAAGTTTACATAGTTTTTTTAACTTTTACGAATTAACAAATACAATGACGTCATGTATTTAATGCATGTATATTAAATACTATTAAATAATTATAGAACTAATACACACACACACACACACATATTAAACACTACAATGGAGTGAGAAATAAAGCAAAGTATATATGTACACACACATGTATATATACATATATATAAATATGTATATATGTACGTATGTGTGTATGTATATATGTTATAAAACTGTCATGTGTTAACATGTTATAATTTTTATAGACACACTTGATACAATTAACCAAGTGTAATCAACTACGTAAATCACTGAACATTGCAAGTCAGCACTCAAAGCATCTTGTATTGTTTACGTACGGATAAAGTTAGGTATGAAATAAGCAGATGATCCACGTAGCTGACTTACGAGATTTATGGCTATTTACCGTGCTACGCCTGCCCTACCCGAGGTGCCACGCCTGCCCTATTCTAATACAATTTTATATTATTTATTGCGATACTTACATAAACTTTCGAATGAAAAAAATTGTTAGACGAGAAAGTTAAGGACCTGAGCTATCAACTTGACCTATTTTTGTTTACAAAATAAAGCACTTTTGACCTGCTTCAAGATATTGAAAAATGAAGGAAACCTTTCTTCAGTACACTATACTAAAAAATTATAAAATAAATAGAAAACGTTATTGTATGATATTGAAACCCAGAGGATAATAGTACGAGCCTTCTTTACTTAATTTCTATGAAAATTTTATTTTTAAAATGCATGAATATTATTATCATCAAGGTGCCACGCTTTGCAGCCCTGCTCAACGTGCCCTTCCCTCCCCTATTTTACTGTATGATTAATTTTCTTTTTTATTTATTAAATGATATTTTTTCCTTTTTTTATATTTACTATAAAAATTTTTATCATAATTTTAGTTAGATATTATAATGCAGGTGCACATCTAGTTAAATAACAGTTACACAGAAATTAGGTGTAATATTTTTTATGGAAGTTTTCTAAAGTAAACTAAGTAAAAAATAGTTTTGCAAAGTTAACTGTGAACATCAATAAATACTTTTCTAAGACTTAGAATGATTAGGAAAAAGTTCATTTTTTTAAAAATGACTAAAATAAAATTTCTAATTTCTTGTACCTAAAAATAATTGTTGGCATGTACGACTTTTCAATAGGCAGTATATATAGTGTATAAGACAGCGCCACAGGCAAGGTGATACTTGCGGGCCCTATAGTCAGTACAGTGTAAGCTACCGTGCCTTCTACATCTCTTGTCAGCTCTCTTTATTGTCTTTGTCCGTTTTGTCAGTAATAAGTCTGTAAACTGTATCAAGTCAGTTGTGTTTTACGTCGGTCGGCAGTCTAATTGAATAAACTTTTTGTCTTATTTGAAAATACTCGTTTTTATTTCGCGCACGCCCTTTACTCACACCTCTTCAATAATAATACTTTTCAAAATATTCTAATTTGACTGAAAAATAAAGCAAAGTACTTTGTATGTCCATTTGGTAAGTAAGTAAATTGTGGATCCTATGATTTTAAACGGACATTTCAATAGGTTTTAATATGCGTTTATAGACTGATGATTCAAAGAAGAAGAATATAATTTTCAATATCTTAATGTGTGATACTCAAAAATCAATAAATTATTCAAGTAAAATACAAAAATAGTAAGTAAAATAAGTATTAATAAAAGCATGAATATCCATGAGCAGCCAAAAGTTATCATACATAGTATGGTAGAATTAGTATTTCGGCCCACAAAATTCTGCTAACTCGAAAAAAAATGTGGTAATATTCTAAATACATACTAACAAGTTGACACAGAATTTAACAAGCAGAGATGTCAGCAAAAGCCCCCAAAAAATGGAAAAAATGGCCAAAACATGTTTTTCGCGTCTATAAGACAACTGAAGAATCGTAAAAAAAAAGTATTGGGTAAAAAAGATGCGCAATTTAAATACAAACAAAATGAGCAGCATTGAGTTTTAATCGGTTGAGCCGTTTTTTCACCAATCGCAAAAAACTGCCATTTTAAGTCATTACAAGTTATGCCACCCCTAAAAGTTATTTTGCGCACACTGAGAGATACTTCCCATTTACGTGCACAGTGTACGTTTGGCGTTCAGCCGCGTGGTGGCGTGTCGACACCCATCTAGCTGAGTGAATACCGAGCGCTCACTCAGCTTTCAGAGGAACAAATTTCGTTCACTCACAAATCTGAGTGAACGCACTCGACGGGCCGTACGAGTGTCTAACCGACACTGAGAATATCATATGTATACATACGTATTTATATGTGCATGGATATACATGATGTTCATCATTTTAGTTTGAAGGGTGACAGCATTGCTATCGTTACTTGTACAAGAAATTAAATTTAAGTAATAAGTGTAAGACGGAATTTTTTTTTTACAAAACTTTATTTCATCAATAAATCGTTCAATAACTTTTAATATTTTTTAATCCGTCGCACTAGACTTTACAATCGATGCCTAGGGGCAACGTACAAACAATCGTCTTTTTTTACAATTAT
>NW_019379826.1:1303451-1325687 GCF_000648655.2 Copidosoma floridanum
ATATGATATTCTCAGTGTCGGTTAGACACTCGTACGGCCCGTCGAGTGCGTTCACTCAGATTTGTGAGTGAACGAAATTTGTTCCTCTGAAAGCTGAGTGAGCGCTCGGTATTTACTCAGCTAGATGGGTGTCGACACGCCACCACGCGGCTGAACGCCAAACGTACACTGTGCACGTAAATGGAAAGTATCTCTCAGTGCATATTACCGTTGCTACAAAAAAACGATATACCAAGTGCAATTTTAAAATAAATAAAATATATAACTACATTGTTGAATAATAATAAAAAATACAATAGCAAAAAAAAAATAAAACATATTTTTACTGATCAAAAAATTTTTTCAAAAAAAATGAATTTTTTTTGTATTCAACAATAGTTACTTTACTAATTATGGTTAATAATTAGATTAATTACTTAGATGATACTTGATTGTCCTGAACAATATCTAACAACAATGGCACGTTTAAAAACGGAAAAACAGGAATGGTAGGTATTAAAAATCTGTTAATTTTAATTTAATAGGTCCTCTTTTTATTTGCAGGAAGTTATAATTATGCGCAATCGTAATATTGTTACGAGCTACGCCAATTAAAAAAAAAAATCATCTATTCATCTCATTTCGTTACCGACACATCATTACTTTTTATGCACCTTTTCGTTTTGAACGCATTTGCTCAAAACCTACGGAGCATACATCGGGGAAAGTAGGTGTGACCTCCAGCGGTGGCTCGCTGAGTCACCGATTCTACTAGCCGGGGAGCAAAAAGACCGTTTTTTGCGATCGATATTTAAGATACTTGTAATCAATAAAAATAAACGGCGTTTTAGGTTCTTGTAGAGTAAACATAGCCAAAGAGAAATACGTTTGAAAAATGTACCTATGTTGGCTAACAACTTTTTATGGCCATTTTTCGAAAGGACCTTTTTTCGATTTTTGCTGCAGTTCGCGGAAAGTTTGCAACCGATCTTGCTGTAACTTAGTGCATATGTTAAGAGTTATCATATCTACCTTGTTTTGAAATAACAGCTCTTAAAATTATATAGAACATGAGTTATTAAGTATTTAAAAAATGACTAAAAATGGCACTTTTTTGCGATTTGCGAAAAAAGGGCTCATCCGATTAAAACTCAACGTTGCTAATTTTGTTCGTATTAAAATTGCGCATCTTTTTTACTGTACGATTTTTCGGTTGATTTTAGACGCAAAAAACATGTTTTGGTCATTTTTGCCATTTTTTGGGGCTTTTGCTGACATATCTACTTATTAAATTCTATGTCAATTTGTTACTATGTATTTAAACTATTACCATATTTTTTTTCGAGTTAGTCAGAATTTTGTAAATATCGATAAGATTTCAAGCTAATTCTACCATACTTATATGCAAAAGGAACAGCACGATACAGATTCCATTTTTCTAAAGAAAGGTTGAGCCAGGAAAAACAGTAAATTTTACTCATGTCAATGATAGAATATAAATAATAATTGGTAACAAATCTGGATAATTTGAACTCTTTTTCTAACATATTCTTCATCTGTATTTATTTATTTTATTATGGATTTATGTACATGATAGTGCGTTTTACAGCGTTAGGTAAACATTAATCAAGTATACTTAGACATAATAAACTTGATTTACACTCTTTGAGTTTACCTAAGCTGGTAAGTATCATATTATTATTAGATAGTAAGTTATATTTAACATCAAAAGAACCGTGATTACATAGAATGATTACATGGAAAATAATTCTTATAATTACGCGCTCGGTGACAATAATAACAATGATCATTTTCAGCAACAGAAGATTAGTTACGTTTATTATCAGCGTTAGGAAATCATTAGTAATAGCCAGAATTAACAATAAAAAGACCAAGGTATACAGTTTACAAATTATTCGCAAGATTTTTGAATGAATAAGACTCGTGCAAAGAATAAATTTTTTGAAATTCAATTCAAATTCCAACAATAATCGACATGCACCCTAAACGTCAGGCATTTCAAATAGATAATAAAATAATAAAGTAACAAACCAATACAGATAATTGATACTTGAAAACACGTATACAAAGCTTAAAGAGAAAGAAGAGATCAAAAGTGGTACTCCACGGTTAACACAGACCATAAAAAAACTTGTTAGTGAGTCGTGTAAAGCAAGCATTCTGAGAAGAAATACACTAACTACAAGTGCGCGCACCGATGCAATATTTACAAAATATAGTTTTCTAAGACGAAGACAGAAGAGACAAGCCCTTTCACTCACCTAAAATAAATGTGGTTGAGGGGGGGGGGGGCTAAGACCTCCCCTCTTCAGAAAACATGAACAGCCTCAGCTAAAAAACGGCGGAGAAAAATTCTACGCCAACACAAGAGTTCTAATTTTTATTTTAAAAGAGGACAATGTTATTCCTAGCATACCCATAGAAAAAAGGAATCCAGTTCAAATTGTTGGTATTAATTATGAACTGCGTAGTACTTTAGGTATGGTAAAGATACTGCAAAATAGCCTTGTGTGATAGTATGTAATCCCGAGCACCTTACTGATAGACGTGGTAGGTGTTATAGAATGGTATATCTTTAAGTCACATATAAGCCGCATAAGTGCTGCGGAAAATATATTAGATTAAAGAGAACTTTAAATAAACTTTATTGAACAATAGATGTTTGAGATTTTTTACAGATCGAAGCAAGTGATATGCTTGTTGGATGAGTTCCTTGATAATTAAAAAAAAATGGAATACAGGACATTATTTATAAATTTTGTAGCCACGATGCAGAATGAATTAGTCCGCTGAATAAAACAACTGTAGTTGAGTATGAGCCTGTACTCACTACATTTGATTCAGACAACCTATTCATAGAAACGACGAACGCTTCGAACTACGCGATAGAAGCGATGTAAGGTGTAAATAAGCCTTACACTGTTTTCGAGGGAGAAAACTATGTTATCCTACATATGATGAAAAATTGTTAACGATAGTATTTGCTAAAGAACAGTCTGGGTCATATTTGTTAGGCTATAAATTTACAGTCATAGCAGATCATGGATCGTGTAATCTATCACACATTAAATAAAACAGGCATTTGGTGACCAGCTTGACAGTAGATATAAAATGCTACAAATTTAACATCATACATCGCCTAAGAATTTCCATTGGAGTACCTGATGCACTTTCAACATCCAGTACTTAAGGGAGAAGACGTGAACCCTGAACGATCACGTAAAAACTGTGTTAGCTTGTTGACAAACAAAAAAATGAAGAACTAACTAACCCCGATGGATCATCGGCATCTTTAATTAAAATACGCAGCACTCTTAGGATAAGGATTCAAAGCAGTTGCACGAAAGTAAACATTCAATTATTGGCTTCCAATGACTCAAACAATAAAATACAAAAAAAAACAATATCACACTTATTTTACGAAGTAAAGCTAGGTATAAGTATATATGGATAGTTTGATGGTGAAACTGACTCTGAGTTGGAGGAAAATTCAAGATGAAGGAAAGCAGCTTCTCAACTAGAAAAAATCACAAGAAATACAACTCCTAAAGAGAAACAGCCAAACGCTAACAAATAACTCCCCAACACTGGAGAGACAAACAAACAATGGAGCAATAGCAAGCTACTTTTGGTCTTTCGCCCCAAATCGGTGAAAAAAGGCATTGTTATAAATATGATCGACAGAATTTTTAAGCTCTATGATAGTAAGTTTAATAACTAAGAACATTATGTACATGCAACGTGTGTTGTCTGAAAACTGTTACCCAGAAGACTCTGTTACAAACATAAAATAAAAAATATTTAAAAAATTCTATTACAGTAAAATGAATTAACAAACTTCTATTCTAGAACCCAAAAAACCACTCATAATTATACCCTACCATCTAATTATTGCTTCTAAATGTAATAATTTCTTGAAATCCAAAAATTTCAGGGTAATTAACAGTGTTCATAACAAATTATCTTCAATTATAAGATTGGGAGAAGATACCTCAGAAACAGGACAACAAACATACGTTGTATACTCGATTAAATATCAAATATGTAATCAAATCTATATAGGTCAAAGTTCACGAAAACTTACGACCAGATTAAAATAATATGAGGGACTTTATGAAAAGAAATCTGAAAAATCGGTTCTTTTCCAACACGCGAGACAATATAACCATAGTTTTGACTTTAATATTAACATAAATAACAAAAATATCAAAATAAGAGGTACTGAACAAAACAAATTACAAAGAGAAATCATAGCAATATTAAACATTTTCTACTTTTAACATAACATTAATAGAAAAAATGACTTAGATAAATTAGCTAACACATACAAGTATATCATTTTATAGTTTTAGAAGAAACAATCAAATAACAATACTTTCAGTTAAAACTAACAAAAATGTGTTAATCTGTACTTATGTACTTCTTGTAACTATATCCACGCTCACACATTTATACACAGTTTCACTAATAGCCAGATAATCAAACTTGACCCCTAATGTATACGTGTGCATGAAGACCGCGTAGCTTGTAATCTCATTGCACGTTTATCCGTCAGTGTGAACAGTCTACCTACAGTTTACAATTGAAATATTTCTCTCCTATAACATGTTTTGTGTATAAAATAAAACTGTTGGTCTATAATGCGTGAGGTTTTTTCGTTAAAAAGTAAAGAGGTATTACACGTAATGTATCTTAACCCTTATTTAATTTTATGTTTTATTAGAGTGAGCCAACATATACGTTGATGTGTTTACAGTCTTGAAAAGGTCTCCATGATGAGACGAAATATTAACAAGTGTATGAATAAAAAGATTTTCGCTCAAGCAAATCCAAGTAGTGTTTTATTGTTGATGTAAATCCTAAATAATATTTTATATTTTCTTTCCGTGAAATTTGTTGTTCACTTTCAGCTTGTCCGAGGGCCGCGAATCAATAAAAAATAACGCTTTTTCCTATACATTCATACACGTATGCTTCTGTGTATCCAGTCTACTTTCATAATACTATATTAGTGTGTTAACTTTATTATTTTTATATTCTGTGTTACTTCTGTCATTATCCTTTTTCCATTATTATTGTAATNAAATGTACATAATTTGGTGTATTTTAGAAAACTTGGCAAGAGAACAGAACATTGATAATTCTTTAATAAAGCATTGTTAAACATTTTTTACTTTGACCATGACATCAATAGAAAAAGTGACTTAGATAAATTATCTAATACGTATAAGTATACCATATCTCAGTTTAAAAAGAAATAACCAAATAATAGTATCTTAAGTTAAAACTAACACAAACATATTAGCTTCTACTTATATATTCATTGAAACTATATCTACGCACACACCCTTATACACAGTTCCATTAATAGCTAAATAATCAAACTCAACCTCTCAATGTATACATGTATATGTAGACCTCGTATCTTGAAATCTCATTGCTCGTATGTTTGTCAGTGTGAACAGTTTACCTTCAGCGTATTATTACAGAGAGTTCTCCCGTGTATTGATGACATGGTTTCTGTATAAAATATAATTGTTCGTCTATATTTCGTGAGGTTTTTAGGTAAAAAAGAGAGTAGAGAGTTATATTTTATGTATAATAAGCTAATTTGTGTGTCAATCTCTTTACAGTATTGAAAAAGTCTCCAAGATGATACGAAATATTGACTAATACAGCATGATATGTAACCGTGGCATTTCCCGAGAACCATGTGTAGAGCGATTTTTTCTGACGCGAACCCCGTTGGAATTAATTTTTTAGGGCAAATAGCTTTTAAATAGGAGCCGATTAAAAATACGTTCCAAACTACCCCTGAATGGGGTTGGAAGGCTATAGCGCGCCCGCATGAACTCACGACGTTGCCACATTGTTATTGGAGCTTAGTCGGTAAGCAGTGAGAACTATATCCATGTGCGCACGCAAGAGCGTCAGCTACTGCTGGTAACTTGAAGGTTGGATGTAAAAATTTTTACCTTGAGGTAAATATTGTCTGCTCCTTAAGTTGTCAGTTGTTTATCCACGCGCTTACTGTCTTTCTCACTCTCATGTTGGACAAAAACATCTTTAAATTTTTATACTTAAGTAATGTTACCTCGAATGAAAGTAAAATACCATATCAGTAGGGATTTTTCCACTCTACACGATCGTATTTTTGCAAAAATAGTCGAGCTCTCGGTCAAAAATATTGTTAGGTATGTCTTGCTTATGTTCCCGGGTATGTCGTCTGTACACGATTTAGAACGAGTCCATTCATAAATTGCAATAATCAAGTACCCGCCAAGTGCCCGGGAAGTACCCGCCAAGTGCGCAGGAAGTACCCGGCAAGTGCCCGCCAAGTACCCGGGAAGTACCCGCCAAGTACCCGAGGAAGTGCCCGGGAAGTACCCGAGAAGTACCCGCCAAGTGCCCGCCAAGAACCCGAGGAAAAGCCCGGGAAGTGCCTGGGAAGTACCCGTCAAGTGCCAAGGAAGTACCCACCAAGTACCCGGGAAGTACCCACCAAGTACAATACTGTCGGGTACTTGCCGGGCACTTCCTCGGGTACTTCCCGGGCACTTCCAGGGTACTTGGCGGGTACTTCCCGGATACTTGGCGGGTACTTCCTTGGGTACTTCCCGGGCACTTGGCGGATACTTCCCGGGTACTTCCTCGGGTACTTTATGGTTACTTGGCGGGTACTTCCCGAGTACTTGGCGTGCACTTCCCGCGTACTTTGCGGGCACTTCCTCGGGTACTTTCCGGGCACTTGGTGGGGACTAAATTCGATTAAATTTAACTTCTGTATGTTATTAACTATTTTTTATTCTCAATGTGTCAGTTAATATTAATGGTTAAGTTTTAACTGAATAAAGATGTACATTAAGCAAACTTTTTATTAACGTGACATTTTTTAATTATTATTCAATACACTAAAAAGTTTACGATTTTTTTGAAAAGATGTTCGATAATTTTTGTTGAAATAATTAGATAGTATTTAGAGCATTTTCAAACGTATTATTTTAAAGTATGTAAATTTGGATGATAAATAAATGATTTTTATGAGCAATATCAACTGTAATATACTTTGATTATTGCAATTTATGAATGGACTCGTTCTAAATCGTGTACAGACGACATACCCGGGAACGTAAGCAAGACATACCCAACAACAATATTTTTGACCAAGAGGTCGACTATTTTTGCAAAAATACTATCGTGTAGAGTGGAAAAATCCCTACTGATATGGTATTTTACTTTTATTTGAGGTAACATTACTTAAGTATAAAAATTTAAAGATGTTTTTGTCCAACATGAGAGTGAGAAAGACAGTAAGCGCGTGGATAAACAACTGACAACTTAAGGAGCAGACAATATTTACCTCAAGGTAAAAATTTTTACATCCAACCTTCAAGTTACCAGCAGTAGCTGACGCTCTTGCGTGCGCACATGGATATAGTTCTCACTGCTTACCGACTAAGCTCCAATAACAATGTGGCAACGTCGCGAGTTCATGCGGGCGCGCTATAGCCTTCCAACCCCATTTAGGGGTAGTTTGGAACGTATTTTCAATCGGCTCCTATTTAAAAGCTATTTGCCCTAAAAAATTAATTCCAACGGGGTTCGCGTCAGAAAAAATCGCTCTACACGTGGTTCTCGGGAAATGCCACCGTTACATATCATGCTGTATATGAATAAAAAGTTTTGCTTAATAAAACGAAGTGGTGTTTTATTGTGGAAGTCAACCCTAAATAATAGCAAGCTACTCTATTGACGTCCGCAATTTTCAATACATGCACACTAGAAGGGCAACAAAAACGACTAGACAACTTTCTCTTCCGTTCTGTACAATACTGGCATGCTCTTTGAATCGTCTAGAAAACCTAGGTAATTTACATTCGACAAACTCTGATACTTTCTCTTCTTACGTACTCTTCGCGGGAGTCACACTACCCAGCGTTTCGTGCACTAAGCCTAGAAATCTATACTCACACTCACTTTCTCTTCATGTTTTTTGTTTAATATTATAACCTGAAAATTCATATACGTATTCTTAAGACCTTATTAAACAATGTTGTACGAAGAAACATAAAAATTTCTCAAATTTGTAACAGACTTTCTTTGACTGAATGTGCAAGTTGCATGCTTTTAGGTAAGAAATATTTGCTCATGTAATATAATGTTTTGGATTATCGGATTAATACTGTTGTTACATAGACACTATGAGGTACGTGTGCAATTTTTTTCAAATCATTTCATGTTTTTATCTCCGAGTACGGGATAGTTGAGCATATTATGCCACATTACAATTATCCCTACATGGGCTTGTCCACTAATAGCGGGCCACCTTGCACGCAATGGACTTTTTTTGCCCGAACACGCTGTGTTCAACTCGCTCATGATAGCTGGGAGTTAGCTAAAAAAATAATGAAAAAATACAAATTCACAGATTTTGGTCTGCTCCTTTCGATAGTGATATTTATTTTTTTTCAAAACCGGCGCATGTACATTTAGAAAGTGAATGCTGCTAAGTATCAGTTAAGAGTGGGAAAAAATTTCCTCCACTGCTAGACAAATAAAAAAAACAGATAAAAAGATACATCAAAATAAACGCAGATATTAGTCATACGTGGTTGTACCCCCTGGCTGAAATAAAGACTTATACTATACTATACTATATTATCACAGCGACGGTCCTGAGTTTGATTCATGTGCAACTCGACATTATTACTGAACTTCAATGAATAAGTACGTATATTAATATTTTAACATTTTCACGTATTGCGCTTTAGTTTTAGCTGATGGGGAATCGTTCCCTCATTTCAAAGGTGAATTCATTTTAATTTTACGGGTTTAGCCGGATCGTCTTGTTTGAGACCCCGTCACATACCCCTCGCCGTCTTTTCCATCCCTTTCAAAAAATTTGATTATTTTCTTCTATGTTGTACGTAACAAATCATTTTTCTAAAATCTAAGGAGATGCCTCAGAGACGCCACTAGGGTGTCCATGAGTGTCCGAGTTTTACTTTTACTAAAGATGTATAAGATTATTGTAATTAAGAATTAAAAATATGGTATTATTATTTGTCATTTTTCGACTTGTATATAGGTTAAGCATTACAGGGAGCGCTGCGGATAGATATGCGTATGCTGCCTCGAGGACGTCGACTGGTGTGTCCAAGAATATCCAAATTTAGTTGTTGGGTAGCACGGGGGGGCGCTGTGGGTAGATGTAAGTACGCTACCTTGGAGATATCGACCAACCTACTTACTACTGGCTTTAGCTGTTTGAAAAATTTTAAAATTCTAAATTCAGTAATACATATGCTTTTTACATTAAATTGAAAATAAAATAAAATCAAAATTAAAATGTAATAAAATTTAGGCTTCACCACATGTATAACATTCTTATACCCAAGTCCTGAGTACTTTACGCATCCTCTTATTTGTGGTCCCTTTTTGGAGAGCTGCCTAACTCAAGTAGACCTCTTAGTTTATGTTCTTTCCCTTTTTTTTCTCTACATAAACACGCAACTATTTTTTTTGACTTTTTAGAGACGTTTTATGCAATTTTTTTATATAATGACGTGTGCAAGTTCTAATTAAATGTACATAATTTGGTGTATTTTAGAAAACTTGGCAAGAGAACAGAACATTGATAATTCTTTAATAAAGCATGAATGGCCAGATAATAAATAGTGTATTTTTTTTACTATTATTTATTATTACAGGATTAATTTTATTAGTAAACAGCTTTCACGTTATGTATAAAGTCAATTTGTACATCCATATTTATAAATTATTTCAACTTAAAAGAACTTTTGACATAACAACAAAAACAAAAACTTAGCAGCCTTATCAAATTTGGTGAAGACAGTAAAAAACAGTTAATTAGAAAGTGGAAACAAAAGTCAAAATAAAAATTTAAATTTAAAAATCGAAAATGAAGCTAGCCACGTAATTCTGAAAGCTTCTGTTTTAAGGTTACTTTTTTTATAATGCTCTACCGAATTTTTTAGGTTTTTAACAAAANAATTTCCATTGGAGTACCTGATGCACTTTCAACATCCAGTACTTAAGGGAGAAGACGTGAACCCTGAACGATCACGTAAAAACTGTGTTAGCTTGTTGACAAACAAAAAAATGAAGAACTAACTAACCCCGATGGATCATCGGCATCTTTAATTAAAATACGCAGCACTCTTAGGATAAGGATTCAAAGCAGTTGCACGAAAGTAAACATTCAATTATTGGCTTCCAATGACTCAAACAATAAAATACAAAAAAAAACAATATCACACTTATTTTACGAAGTAAAGCTAGGTATAAGTATATATGGATAGTTTGATGGTGAAACTGACTCTGAGTTGGAGGAAAATTCAAGATGAAGGAAAGCAGCTTCTCAACTAGAAAAAATCACAAGAAATACAACTCCTAAAGAGAAACAGCCAAACGCTAACAAATAACTCCCCAACACTGGAGAGACAAACAAACAATGGAGCAATAGCAAGCTACTTTTGGTCTTTCGCCCCAAATCGGTGAAAAAAGGCATTGTTATAAATATGATCGACAGAATTTTTAAGCTCTATGATAGTAAGTTTAATAACTAAGAACATTATGTACATGCAACGTGTGTTGTCTGAAAACTGTTACCCAGAAGACTCTGTTACAAACATAAAATAAAAAATATTTAATTTTTACTATCATGAAAAAAATTTTCCTACAATAACTTATTGTAAAAAAATAGTTTTTTATCATTAATTCTAGTAATAGTTAACATTTCATATAAATATGATGAATATTTTAACATTCAAACACATTATTTTTCATCAACTATTAATTTGTTCCTACACTAAATTATAATTATTTGACTTAAAAGTAGAGTTTGATAAGATTTATGGTAAGAAACACTTATTTACTCTATAAATATAGTCAGCTTCGATTTTAGTGGCTTTGAGTACTCTGCTATTCCACCTCAAATTCAATGCGATCAAATCACTGACTATTTTATTTAAATTTTTTAATGTATCATCATCCTGATTTTTTTGGTTTTTCTTTAAACACTGTTATCAAGCAACATACAACAAAGGTCTCAAAACTATGTGAAGAATAAACGATCTCATTCAATGATCAGAAGTTGAATTTTTAATGACTGAACACCAAAAAATGTAAAGAAACTTAACTACAATTGATTATCAATTTCATAGGGTCGGAACTGACAGGGTCAGAAATGATATTTGAAGCTTTAAAGCTCTCGGATTGTCTGTGAACAAGACACACCGACTTTTCCGCTTATACAATACCTGTCATCACCAGATAGTATAAGAAAGTACAGGTTATTACTTGTTCAAGTAAACCTAGTGGTTGCTCTAGGGGAGGGTCGGAACTGACTCAAGTATTTGTACACACGAAAAGCGAGAAATGATTCACTCACCAGTCCCGGCGATTTTAATTTTTAGCAGCAATGGCCAGTGCACTTTTCAAGTGCTAGTATGTAATTCGGAAAATGACCGTGAAGGGGCGTTGCAGAACTCAACTGAGCGTTTTTCAAATCTATTTCTATGCTTATTATAATATTCATATAAATTGAGGGATAAAAATAATGCATAATACGTTCTTACTTATTTGCTAAAAGCATATGTAATTTCAGTATAAATATAATCTTTGATAACTCAAGTTTATAATGTATGTGCGCAAATTCCGAACAAAAGCTTTATTTTGGTATGCCAGAGTCTTTTGTTTGAAAAGTTGAGTTTTGGACAGGGTCGGAACTGACATTTTGAGGTTATTTTTGCAATTATCTTCGTGAAAGGGACAAGAAATCAATTACATCTGTAATTGATCAAGAATTCATAACATTCAACATGTCTCGGCACTGCAAATATAATTAATTTCAGTTTCAAAACGTTGGACGAACTCTGGACACAATTTGAGCCAGTTACGGCGAAATCCCTCATAAAGATTAGGTAAAAATTTTTGCAACGCAAAAATCTTGATATTTTTTTGGGTTCTTTGGAGCACTGTGCGACGGGTTCGTGACCCTGACCCATGACAACAATATTTTTGTTTCCAATGAACCTCTTACTTTTATATTGAATCAACTGAATTACTAAGGGAAAATATTAAGAAAAGTATAAAGAAAAAGTCGACGAACTTTAAGCAGGTGTATGTGCAGGCGCCTCTATGAGTATCACGTACCTATGACGCACTTGGAGAGGGAACGGAAGGCACCACCAAAACAAAAACTAAACTACAGAAAAAGAAAATCACTTGCCAAGTGCACACACAAGAGCGAATTTGATGGCAGCAAATTGGCACCAGATACCTGACTTTTTTGAAGTCTGTCTCCACTTAGGACTAAGGCCGAGGTGGGATCAATCTCCAATGGAGAATTTGTATGTACCAGAATTCAGCCAACTGATACTTTCTGTCACTAAAGTAATCTCAATTGAATATTTATATCAATAATAATATCTTCTATAAATAACATGAATATTAAGAAATAAAATATTTTTTGAGCGTGTTTTGCAGGCTTTTTTCAACTCAAAAACACGTGACTATAACGTTAGTTTTTTATCAGATCCTTAGCAAACTGTAAACAAACAGCTGGGTTTGTTATTATTTGCATTTTAATATTTTTAGTTATGAATTCTGGTTTTGCTAAAGCAACTTCGGAAAATCTAGCGAAGATAAATTTAGATGTACTGTTAAAGTTTTCCTCGTCTGACTGTTATAAGAGTACAGAAATGCGTGGAATAAAGAGTCTGAGGTGAGTACTGATATTATCGTATTTCTCCTATTTTTTAATCAATACTTGCATTTCAAATATTTCATCGGTAACAAGTTTTTTCATCATAAAAATTCCCAGACATTTTTTTCAACGGATCCATGCGAAAGAGTTATGGAGATAAGGCAATCGGATATGTTCAAGTAAAACGTCAACAATCAGAGTGTACAGTGATGGCAAAAGTATGACCTGAGCACAAAGTGAGAAATAAAAATTACTCAGTTTGTGTAGTCATAGATTCAGTGACTGAGGATATAACAAAAGCTGAGTGCCAAGACTGCACTGTTTCACAGGGTGGTTGCAAACATACCACGAATGTCGTAGCTTGGCTCCACTGAAGATCTGAGGAACCAGCACCAACTATCATTGAATGTTACTGGAAAAAACCCGTTCTTTCTGGAGTTGGGACTGCAATAAAAAACAAAGAAATTAAAGATAAGATTTTCAAGTATTTGGGAATAGATTATATTCACAAAAAAAAAAGATTAAAGTTTTTTGAGATCCATTTTAGAGCACTCAAGTTCAACTAATTTTGACAGTCATATTATATAGTTTTTTTTCATCCTAATAATATTCAGAAGTTATTTTTAAATTATCAATATGTGCATTAAATAGGAGGCAGAGCAAGAACTACTGATTTTAATAACTACTGTGCAGAATTTTTGACTGATTAAAGCTGTGTACTTGCATACACCACAACTGACCAGTAAGCTGACAGTGAAGCTTGATTTGAATTGAGATACGGACGTATAACAGCCTCAAGAATTAATGAAGCTGCTCACTGTATAACTAGTGATGTTTTTTTAGTCCAAAAACAGTTGAAACAAGTAACGTTAAGACTCCTGCCATGCAAAAAGGTAAAAATCTGCAAAGTAATGTTCTGACTGTACTTTCCAAAGAATTAAAAATAAGATTTGAGGAAAGCGAAATAAGAAAGACTAGACTCATATGAAACAAAAAATACCCCATGCTTGGGGCTTCACCTGGTGATCTTACAAACAAGGCTGTTATTGAAATTGAATGTCTGAATAGGGAAGAGACATTAGAGAATTATTACAACAAGATCCAGGAAAAAATTGTTGATAAATTTTTAGCTTGGGTACATTTTGAAATATACTTTGCAGGAAAATTTAGAGTGTATTTTTGTATAGCTAGTCCGAATTTTGAAGAAGATAATAATGTAAGCATTGTTAAAGAAGTGTTAGATATGAATTGAAACGTAATGATTTTTATTATGTGCAAGGTGTCATGAAAAAAAAAACTTTTTCTGCAAGTAACGTGTATTAATTATTTGTTTTTACGCGTACAAAATTTGTAAAAAACTGTAATCTAATTTGAAAACTGTTTAATCACAGGGCTTTGTAAGTTAACTAAACCTGCTACGATAATCTTTGCTAAGTCAATGCAGTTTAAAGAATTAATATCCACTCTGGAATGAATGTCCAAAAAAGCATATTTCCTAATACGGTTAATCACTCTCTCAACGTGTATTCTAAGACTTGCTATTTCCTTCGTTAAAATGACATCTTGTACATTCTGTTGTACACTAGGAAGCCTTACTACCATACAATTTTTTGCAGGGCCGTATCAATATGCGTAAAACCTTTATCATTAGGAAATTTTTTATTTCTTGGTAGCATATTAAGGTAACCACAATTTTCAACAATCGATGTATTACTAGTTCTTCCACAAACTCCTTTGGACATAAATATTACCAAACCATCAGAACTTACTGCCATAAAAAATTTTGTCGTATTGCACTTCTTATGGTCCGACCATTTTAGTGCCTGCGAAACACTATTCGATGGCTTCTCTATTTCTACTTCAAAACAATCAATTATGTTGTGCACGTCAGATTAATTGTATCTGAACTGCCTGGGCAGATTAAAATTTATATGCTTATTATTTGGTCAAACAACCAACTGTTTAAAATATTCTACAAGTATATGAAAATTTTTACTAAAAAATTCTACTAGTCTGACTCTCCGATAAACCAAACTCAATTGTTGAAATGTTAAATGATAGATTAATTCTAATTTTTTTCAAACAATATAAATGTCTCCAACCTTTAAAGACGACGCTTTCTGTAAAAGTTCAATGACAAACATACACTATTTATCGTACCTCAGAATAACAACGGATCGTTTTATATTAAAATCTTTCTACACTGTAAGAAATTTTGTCCTTTAAGAGCTGCCCTTGATGTTGTTTATCATTGTTAGAATCTGTAGTTCCAGTGCTGGAATTGTAAATAGAATTGTTTCCTGATACATTACTACTACTACTTAAACTATCGCTTGAAATGTAGTTGCTATTCTTTGACTGAACGGTGCTTGAGACAGAATTAGATACCATCAAATTACAGCTCACTCCAACATTACCTAATTTTGACTTCACTTGAACACCCTTACAAGCAGATTTTGGTTTTACTTGCACATAATTGTGCTGAATTTCATACTCACTCTGGCAATACTGATCTTTGTTTGACGTTAAACTTACAGACGCCAATTTAAAATGCAGGTCACGGTCAGTCGTAAACGTTTGTAAGTTTTATTTATCATTGTATGTATTGTTTTTAAATGAATACTCACATCAAAATAATCTTTGCAACAATAACTGACTTTTCTTAATTTTCCATCTAGACACCCTATCGCTTCACACCAAGCTTTTCTTTTCAAAGGATTCCTTGGTACACTAACAAAAACTTTTGGTTAAACTTTTGCTGTCGTGTTTTTATATATAAAGATTAGATTTGATTTTTTTTCAGTTTATCGTAACGAATAAGATTTTAGAACTGTACTTTAAAATTCAGAGTATACCATCGGATGTAAACAATCAGAAGAGATTATGCTTTTGTATATATAAATATGTACATCAGCAAGGACCCAAAGATGAGTATATAATGGTGTGTTCGCTATCCAAGACGTATATTGCAGAATCGAACACACCCTTCAAAATTGGGAAAAGCTGACGTCACGTCACGTTATATCAATTCGAATGGTATTTGAAAGTTAAATTAATTATTTCATATTTATTTTAACACTAAAAAAAACTGTTCGCCAGAATCACTTAAAACTTTATATGCTACATTAAAAATAATCGTTACAAAAAACAAGCAAGTTCTCCATTGATAATTAAGAAACTTCTGCTTTACATTCCTCACCTCAAAGGTCGAAAAACCCGAAAATCCACGCCTCGGTGCCGCACCTACCAGCTGACCCGCTGGCCAATTCCCTAAACGAACAGTGACTCTCTCGTCCTTATCATCTCATGCTCAAGACCTCAGTGCCTCTTAATTTCTGCGGCCCCTTCTCTCAAAACTACTCCCACTGTCTACTGAGTTCCTATTTTTCTCATTAGCACGCAATTCAATTTCCCTACGTTTGAAAAAGTCCCAACGTAAAGAGCATAAACACATGGAAGCTTCCAGTTTATTATATGTTAAGAGAACACTTAGTAGATGTTTATAATTTACACCATCTACTTAAGTTTTTAAATTTTATTTATCAAAACCGTACCTACCAGTTAAAAACACATTTTTCTATTATATTTTTTTCATGCGTCTATTATTAGACTACATATGTTAAAATATTAGCGGAACTATACGTTCATGTATATATAATTGTGAAAATGTACGTAAATGGAACAGCAACATACATAAACAATTAAAAATTTGTTCCATTTATTGTTTTTATAAAGTATATTCTACAACTAAACAGTCAATTTTTAAATTATATATGGTACTAGAGAATTAAGAGAAAGAGAATCCAAACAATTTTTTAACTGGTTTAATTAATTAAATAACCATATCCCACTTATTTTATAAAAATTAGTTAAGAATTTACTAAGATTTAGAAAGTATCCATGATCAATAATCCGATGGATGAGGAAGTTAATAAATACACACAAATTTACTTAAGATTCACAAAGAGTCTTTTCAGTCCATCGTTCGTTTTTTAACAACTAGCCAACATACTTACGAAATGTTTCTATAATTATTTTCTCACGTACATGAGCCTGATAAGGCTGGAGCAAATGGCCAGCAAAACTTTGTAAAATAAAGAAGCAGTGAATCCTAAGTACATTAAAGTGTGTATTTATTAATTCTCTGTCAAATGGCCCCACACAGTCTCTGATCACGAACATTTTCTAAATCGTATCAGAGAGCACTGATAAATTTTTAGTACAAAATTTACTAAGATATTCAAATTTCAGCTAAATATGAAATTTTTTACGTTATGTTGGGCCGATGTAAATCTGCATGTCTACTTTATTTTCAAGTTAGATGACCATACGTTTAAGTTACTTCAAACGCTGTATCAAACATCGAAGATATTTTTATTAAGTTTAAAGGGATCAATAAATCTCATTTTATCGTTTATAGTATTTTTTGAGGTAATGTTGCATTTCATTAAAGAAGGAGCACTTGCACGATGAAGCTTATAGAGTTACTTCAAATTTTAAAAGAAAAGGGTCACAACCAGTGAATGCTTAAGGAGCAGGAAGATTTCCCAACCACAATAGTACTTTTCTTTCCTCTGTGACCCGCTCAGTGTGCACATTCGCGGATGTTACTATCGATGACCCATACAGTCAAATAAACTCTGTCAAAAAGCTTAGCAACCACGGCAAAAGACCGCTCCGTAGCAGCGCAAGGTTAGCGTCAAAATGGTTTACATACCTAATCAGCTGATTTTGTCGATTCGATCGCTAATCAAGCTCTTTTTCGCTGCAACGCCACCACTGCTACATCTGAAATACGAGAAACTATTTAGTTTCTTTTTTTTCATGTCTTAGTAACAAGCCAAAGTCACTTTTCTTGGAAAATTATTTGTGTTCTATTAAGCAATAACGTGAAAAAATTCATTGCAACCTTTGTGCTAACGTTGATTATTTAACGTTGAATATTATAACATTCGCCACAACGCTGTCATAAATGTGCTAACATATGGTAATTAGATATATATTCATATAACCAAATACGTAGAGTATTCTTGCTTGATACTCCCCAAATGATCAATGTATTGAAAACGGCCTTCATTTTTCTATCATTTTTTATCGATGACTTTCAATTTTTTTATTTTTTTTTGGGGGGCGGGGTAAGAAAAATGTTTTAAGAAAAATATTTTTAATTTTTTAAAAAGATGTTTCTGAAAGCAAATTTCGACAACCATCATCATCGCTCTACGAATAAGAAGTGATGAAGTTTGATGAACCTAGCACTGGACCTATTTTTCCGGTTAGTTGTTGAAGCGTTTAAGGTCGAAAAAGAAATGATCGAATAAGAGACCACAGTCATTCTTCGGTTGACTGAGCGTTCCTTCTCCTTTTACTTAACTATCATAGGCTACGAGACGTCTGTTGTCGTAAAATAATTGAGGCATCACAATGTAAAAAGCATCCATAGACTTACTGCGCAATCGTGTGTTTTTAACCAAATGGGTAACTTCCATTTACAGTTACAAATCTACTTTACCTGTAAACTTGTTTGCGAGTTTTTATTTTAGGTTGCGTTATCACATCATAAAAAGTAATTCACCGTATAGCATAATTGGACAAGGTGATTCCTGATAAATCCGATACAATAAATTAGTGAAGTATGTCAAAATTAATTTATTTATTGCTTATACAATTCAATTTAATACGCTTCACCTTGCAGTCAAGCTCTTTATCGCTATTAGACTTTTTGTATCTGGACGCGTAAGACTTTGGTCCATCAGATTTAAATAAGGTTGTGTATGTGTACAATATATATGTACTAACATCTTTAGTGGACAAATTGTAAATTAGATAACCAAGAAGTATACCGAGAGGAAAATTAGGTTTTTCGTCTTAACTCAGATAAAAACAGAAACCGTGTCATCATGAAGTGCACGCAGTCTCAATGCTCGTAAGTAGCTAAACAATTTTAACAGAGCTTGGACCGTAACAAAAGCAACTATTACTACGTTAGTTGACGCAGTTGATAATAATAAAATCTTTATCTTATAACTCCAGTTTACGTACAACGTATCATCATTAACACCAAAAGAACCGTTAACACATATTTCTGTACGAGTATGTAATTCCATCAATCTTTCAGCGTTCGTTGCGTCTTTTCTTTTTTTTTTTTTAATTCTTGCGTTGACCAAATTTACTCCGCAAAGAATTCAGATATAACTTAGCAACAGATCTTGATCCAGGATTAAAATTGATTTTACTTTCATCTAGGTCTAACCCTTTAGCCTCTCTTATTTCACCAGCATACGTATCCTCGTCTTCATTTGTGCTACACTCGGGGAAAAATCAGAGGCCTGTAATTTTTGCTTAAAAAACTCACCAATGTAGTTCGCAAATAAACTTTTTTCTTTAGTTTCTTGATTAAATCGTATTATTCTATACTACCATGTTTCATTAACAGTTTTTACTACACAGACTTCTCGTACAGTTATTTTGATATCGTTAAATGCCCATGCCATCATTGTGCAAACAATTTTCTTGAATCATATTTTCACAGCATGTACAACATAGCAGTAAAACTAACTTGTGCATTTTCACTGATAATGCAGCATAGTATAAGCTTTGCGGTAGAAATACTTGATACATAATTTAACCGCTTACATGGGATAAGTCATTGATGTCTCCAAAAATTCTTTGACACTCTTTGAGTCTTACGTATATCATTGGGCAACCGATGAAAAAGTTACCACGTTTGCATGTATACGGGCATAATAAACAAACGTCGGCGTACTTGAGTAATTCAAAAATGCGTCCATCGGAATACGCATCAGGTGTGTTGAGAGGCTTTCGTATCTAATAATCTTTATTTTCATGAAAAAAATCTTGAAGTTCCTCCTTACAATGAAATTTTTCGTTAAAAATACATTCCTACTTTTTGGATTAGCTGATAATCGTATTCTGCCTTTTTTTTACTGATGGCACAGGTTCTCTCGCATCTTTCATCCACTGTATCAAGAGTTATCAAAGACGAAACCTTGTTAATTCTAAAACATTATAAACAAGCATGCCAGAAAAAATCGTAAGACTGTAATACCGTACTTTGACAGTTATCCACACTAAATTGTTAAGCACATTGACCGTCAATAAGGATACTTTCTGATAATCGTTTCTCTTTGCATCGTCCAACATGTTCTATGAGTCGATCGAGAACACAATCCTCCAACCAACACGACCTCTTCAGCTTTTCTTCAGATTAATCATTTACTAATAAATAACATCTTCTTGGTATAATAACAATTTAGTTTTTCCTCAAAAATTTTATCTTGTAGACACGTATACATGTCAAGCTATCCCTTCTCTGTCAAGCTATCTGTATTTCCCTTTGAAATTTGTATGCACAATCGTTTGCTACTTGTTTATTGTACCATTTCAAAAAATTGTCTCTTTCTTGTGCAGACATACTATTGGGCGAATAAGCATTTAACTGTGGAAGAGGACCTATATATAATTAATTTTCAGTCTACTACAAAAATTTCATTTTTTTCGCCTACAGTGAATGATTTATTAAACAAACCTTTGTCAAAGTAGTCTTCAGAAGAGTTTTTATTGATGAGCGATCGATTGTATGAGTCACATTTTTGAGAGTCACCAGTTATTGCGCTCTATGGTGATTGCAAACATTTTTAACATTTATTAAAGCATCTATGATCTTTAACGCACTAAAAACTTTTGTTACACGATATACAGTACCCTGTACTTCCATTCGTGTGGATTAAATTTAAAATCAGTTCGAAATATTGTTGACGTATACCATTGTATAAAAGAGGATGACCACGACCAAAATTTTGTAAGGATTATACGATAATGGCTGCTTCACAAGCAGTATAATGGAACAATGAATTTGATTGAAACCGCATTTTGTTTTCGGTACTCTAACTCTTGCCTCTCTAACTAAGTCTTTAGTCACTTTTTTTTTTTGTTAGGCCATAATCACGTCTTATAAGGTTCTAATATTTATGCAACCTACCTACATACTTGCTTCTTGATAAAGTGAGCATAGACTGCCACCAAAGCTCCCGAAAGGCAAAGGTTTTCTAGTTCCTAACAGTGAATACACACCCCTTCTTTACCGTATATTTTCTGAATTGTATACGGCCACTCTCTCTAGTACCAGTTACGATTGCACATGTCATAGACATTGTGTAACTGATTTCGAAGTTGTTAGTACTTTGCACAGTGCAAAACAACATTTCTCACAAATGGTCAATACTAATTAAAGATTCATGATTTAATCTCTCTGACTTTATTATTACAATGAAGTCGTCAGGTTTACTTTGACTAATGAGCTGTTCACATTAATCATTCATACACTCTTCTAGCCAAGCACATTCAATGACGTTCAGAAAAGGTCTTCACATGTGTCTACGCATCTCTTGTCCTTCAAAGTTAAAACTACTCAAACTTTTAACAACCCCAGACTCGAGAACAAAGAGTAAACGCTCTCTTTCTCCATACTGTAAATAAAAATCTGTAAAGATGTTTATAAAAAATTAACATCAGAAATATTTTTATGTAAAAGTGAAATTAATTTTAAATATGATTATTAGATGAGTGATGTAAGCCATTTTTCTACTTACCACCATCTTCGACGTCCTCGTGTACAATTTCGTTGACTTTACTCGTCAACGATTTTCATTCACCACTAAATTATTCACCAGAGTCACGATCATATTATTTAAACAAAATAGATAGTTTATTCTATTCTTTAAATAAATTTTTATCTCTCATAGTTGCGTTGACACATTTTTCAATGAGCTCATCTCCAGTAGTGTCGTTATGCACCACGACATAAACGGTGAAAACTTACCTGTCCCGTCGATTTTCTTTGAAAATTTTGGTTATTTGATTGGAATACATTGTTCATATAGTAATAAACATTGTGTATTATTTTCAGCAGGGCCTTCGTTTTGGATTTTGTGTTGTGAGAGCCAGAACTCGGAGCCTGTGCGTTTTTGATATGCACGTATGGTAGAGAATGGATAGAAATATACCTACCCCGTCGATTTTTTCTAGATGTATGAATTTAATTTTATTCTTTATATAATAATTAACAGTGCATTTAATTTTTAGCGGGGATTTTGCTGAGCTTTAGGAATAAATTTTACATTTATTTTTAACAGCTAACATACGTGTGTATCAGTGATGCCATACGGGATGGCATTCCCCTCAAAGCAGAGTTCAGTACTCTAGAGACCCGCAAGCTATAGGCTGGCGCAACTACAGTACAGCTCAAAAAAATCTCTACCCCAGTTCCCCTACTCCTATACTCTTCCTTTCCATGTGATGTGCATGGTTAATGCAAGCCTGCTTAACAGCTTATATATTACATATGTACCCCATTAGTCATATTATGCCGTAGCCGACTAGGCAGCGTAACTTATACTTATGCTGGCCATACCTTCGAATTTTATCATTGTCAATTTTTTTTTTTTTTTTTTTTTTTTTTTTTTTTTTTTTTTTTTTTTTTTTTT
>NW_019379826.1:1326797-1343236 GCF_000648655.2 Copidosoma floridanum
ATTTAATTTGACAATAATAATAATTATTAAAAAATAAAATTATCGTATCCACGAAATGCAAATGCCGCTTTGCGCCCTTGAAATAATTTCTGCCAATGAGCAGCAAATAATCGAAGTAGTACTTTGCGCCTTGGGTAAAAAAAAAAAAAAAAAATACACAACGTCAATACAAACTAGTGGCATAATGTACTATATTAGACAGATTTCCATACTACCTTGAGGTACTGCCTGTAGCGCGTTAGATTGTTTCAGTTACAAGTACACCAAATTTTTTAACTATACTTGATACGTTTGGCTAAAATAACTGATTATCTGTAAATACTGACGCAATTATTAATAAATATACTTATAACGTAGGTACCTTCGCCAAGAGCCATATTTTAACTTTATCCACCACCGTATTTATGACAAAAACATGCGCATGCAACATGCAATAGAAAATATTAACCATCACCAAAAAAGAGTGAAGGGATCGTTTCAGTTATAAACAGAAGCAGAATTGAAAAGATCGAAGTTTTTCTCCGTTGGTTCAAAATCAATGTAAGTAACACCCCGAGCTTTACCAAGTGAAAGCAAAAAACATCGTGCATTAGGTAACCCTGCACCAGTCTTGTTACCTTTGACATCAAGGTCAGTAACGTCAGAAAATGTTCTTTTCGGTTCAGCATTGGAATTCGGAAGAGAAAAAACTGATGTCACTAATAACTTCAAAGATGAAAAGATTAAGACACCTCCAATAGTCGTATTGAATATAATCGTCTAAAACTCTTCAACTGATGATTTTAATAATTCATTACGTTTTCGAGGGTCAAAGAAAAACTATAATTTTATCCATTCCACAGCTATTTTTGTGTATCGGATTTCGGAAATTATTTTGATGATTACTGAAATAATTTTATTGTTTACCTCCCTACTACAGATAATGAAATTCGAATTTATAGTCCAAAAATATTGCTACATAGAACTTTAACAATCAATTAAATATCTCAAGATTTAAAGGAGACGGTTATTATTAAATTTATTGCTAATATTTTGCAAGAAAAATTTGTCGTATAATTGTTATAGTTGATAATAGAAGACATTTTAGTGAAATCTCCGATGGCTTAGTAGTCAGCGTGCTAGCCTTCTAGCCGGAAAAACTCGAAGGGTCTTAAGGACGTTCGGTAGTGATTGAATTTTCCAACGAATTTTTCTGAAATTTTGACCAGACGTTTCTATTGTTGTTACAATAAACCAGTCAAAATTTAAAGAGGTTCCTCTGTTTCGTTTTCGAGATATTGAATTTCAAAGTTAAGTCATTTTAACACTGTCGCTTATGGAAGAACTGACTAAATCACAGTTTTAAGCAAATTGGGCCAGTGAATTTGGCCAATTTTTTTATATGTTACAGATAATGTTATTAATTTGATGTATACCAAGTTTTGCGACGATCGTCTGATTCGTTTATAAATAAAAAATTAAATAAAAGCTCGACCGAAACGCAACGGCAACGTCGCAAGTGGCGGGAAATTCAAAATGTTCCAGGATGTTGATCAGTAAATATCTCAATATTATTGTAGATATTTATGCATTCACGCATAAAATACAAGCTTACGTGTGTGCGTGAGTGTATGTACAGAACGCCCACCCCTTCCCATAAAAAACAATAAATGTTAATAACACGCTATTTATTTTTTTTTTTTAATTTCAAATTTATTATTTCTTCTTAAGATACAATTTTTTTGCACATTACAAAATCACATGCTCATAGTTTGAATCACTCATCTTAGAAATCATCCTACTTATCTGACATCCCATGCTGTATGAGACTTGTCAAGTCATTTAAAAATTCAAGTATTTTATTTACACTGGTAGCTCTTTTGATTAAAGGGCTTTGCCCATTTATTAGAAACGATCTTAAACCATCATTACCTTCCATAAATTTATCAACAATAATATTAAAATCTACTTTATTTTGACTTAGATTTTTAATCACTGTTTTGGGAATGATAGACGACATGGGGGAAAAAGTTGGCGAATACATTTTTTCATCAGAAATTCTTTGAATTTTCGCAAGAACATCTTTTACGGAAAACACGTTCGTTGAAATATCATCCCATGAAAGATATGTAGCGGTTAATTTTTCTAATAAATCAATATCAACTATTGCATTATGAGCGTTTTCAACAGACAATGTCAATAAGTCTTTTCCAAGATCTGAAAGCTTATGATTTTTCCTATTCGGAAAATGTAACAAATACTTACAGCTTTATCACAAAAACATTGATACACGAACGCTGTCGTAACCGACGCAGCACGCAGCAGACGAGCAGACAGTGTAGAGTGTGCAGAGACACCTGATGCGTGTACATGAACACTCACACATTTAAGACCCGTACGAAGTTGCCAAATCTTCATTCATCGCTGGTTTCCCCTCACCGCGCAAATGTTTCCCCCCGCTAACACTACCAAACGTCCTTAAGTTTAGACTCCGTCAAAAATGATTAAGATTTTTTTCTGGGGTTTTTTCGATGGGTTAAGTACTAAGGATGCCGAAAATCACGTATCCGATTTTGAAATAAAGCGCTGCTGGTATTCATCCTCACAGCGAATACCTATAATCTTACTACAATATAATATTACATAATACGCAACTATTATTTAAAGACACAAATTTATCAAAAAAATTAATATGCAAACAAAATTTATAAAATGTGGCTTACGCAGATACAAAGTGCTTTTGAGATATGTACTACTAACATTGAAAAGTTATCCAGACCATCTGCATAAGTACGATTTGGTCCTTATAATAAACATTGAAAATTTTTTTTCTATGATCTTCGAGTAAGGCAGTTTCGATCAAACTAAATATAAAAAATTATACCGTGATTTGCGTAAAGCTCAGTACAATTATTGTTTTATTTTAAATTATTCAAATTCCAACTTAGCATGGTAAAGGAGCTTGCGACGGTATTGGTGGGTGTGTAAAAAGGAGTGCGTACCGTGCAAGCTTGCAAGATATTACAATCATCACAAAATAAAAAATGTATGGCTGGGTATCTAATTATTTTTAAAAAAAATCGAGTTCGGTTTTTGCTCTAAAAAAGATTACGAAGATCATAAAGATAAATTGGTACAACGCTTTTCTACAGCTAAAACCATCAAAGGCACTCGGAAATATCATGGTTATAAGCCATTCGATATTAATAATTTAGAGTATCAGATTATTTCGAATCAGGTTAAAAGTATTGTGTTAAAAGTTGTAAATAATTTTGTTATTTTTTATTTGTATTGTAAATATTAAGAAAATATACACTAGTTAAATAGAAAGTGAAATAGACGTAAAATAATTTGCAGAAAATTTTTTTTCATCCGTAATATGTATCAAATTCGCTTCTAACTAATTCTATATCATGTATTGTAAATATTAAGAAAAAATACACTAGTTAAATAGAAAGTGAAATAGACGTAAAATAATTTGCAGAAAATTTTTTTTCATCCGTAAAATATAGCATCTCGCGTAATTAGAAATATTTTNTAAATTACAAATTATACGTTGTACTATGCAAAAACGAGTGGACTAGCAGTCACAGGTACGCGGGAAGTTACGATCGTGCGAGCACGCTAGCGTTTCAATGCTAACAACTTTTTGTCTATTTAAGTGCTCAAAAAGTTTATTTCAGATAAGAATAGCTTATGAAATTACGAATAAGTTGAAAAAAAAAGATTTTTATACCGATTGCCGAAATCACTTGAAACTTCACTAGTTATTAATTGATTTGTTATTACCATTATGAATTTTTTTCAAGAAATTTTTTAAGGGTTTTATTAACTGTGCATTAATGAAAATTCGTTTAAATTTTTGTCTAGTTTCATCAATTTGCTCTCGAGATATGGCTATTCAAACAAAAAGTCAAACAAAAGTTGAATTGTTTATAACATTGATAAAAAGTCAAATTTCAAAAAAATAAAAAATACATATTTTTGTATTATGTACGTGAACAAAATCATCCAAGATTCAACTTAATTCAGACAACTTGGTTTTGACTGGCCCACTTCAGAAAATCTGACTCATTACACAAGTATTTACAATGGTGGAATTACCAAACCTGTTCTCCAGCCCAAGCAAGTAAAAAGTTTGGTACGTAAGCACACGATCTTTTAAAAACTAGTAGAGCCAAACAATAACAAAAACAATAAGATGTTCCTAATACTAAGCAATGATGTAATGCTTATATCGGTCCTATGTACAAAACTTATTACTTTTCTGAAAATAATTGTACACAATATAATATGAATTTTGAGACATTTCGATACTAGTTTATGTAACACGATTTTGCAGTTCCAAATTTTCTATAAGTTCCTAATCATAGGTCTTATTAACCTGCTATATATACCATCTGCAAAATTTTTTTATTTTGTATCAGTTTAATTGTATATAATAAAAAAACAAACTGTGTAGTTATAAAGTACTCAAAGTTAAACCAGTGAAGGCTCAAATCATTAAATAATTTTCTTGAGAACGCGGATGATTGCGATCAAAAATTTTTGTGAAACTAATTTAATTTTTATGATGTGTACGATACGGTCAAGGCGGTAAGGTTTCTTATTACACCAATCAAGGTTAATTAGTTAATATACTAAAAAAAAAATTAAAATGTAAATCTACAGTGGAAAAGGGTTATCTATTGTTCCGATAGATATTTATTAATCCAACTTATCTCACTATTTATTGGAAAAGTGTACCAGAGTTTTAAAGTTATATGGTGATAACGCAGTTTTAATTCCTTAAGGTCAAATCAACGTGAAAGTTGACTATTTAGGCAGGAAGGCTAAATTTACATTTGTTAGAGTAAATGAAAAATAAAAGTCATGTTCACTAAGTAGATATGTTATGGAGAAATTAAGAATATTTGTAGATAGATTAAAAGATGTTCAAATTTTTAAATTAGGTTTTAATAAGCTGATTGAAAAACATGTTCATCATTTTGATAGAAAGTAGGGCAAATATATGGGAGAAAAAATTCAAAAAAAGTTGAAAGAATAAGTTAGGCCAATTTTTAAAAACCATGCGCAATCTTTTTCGCTTTTTAAAACAAAGTAGAGCAAGAACTTAACGAATTGGAAAAAAATATTTGTGCTGATTTTGAAGACTAATAAGGACATTAATAAGTATTTAGAAGATTTTAATTATTCGATTCCTAGAGTTGAAGAGATGTCTGCTGTGTTATAAAACCAACTTGAACTAACCAAGGACACAAAAAAAATTGTTAACGCGGAGTACGTACCGAGGCGTGTACTTTATGAATAGGTTACCATTCGGCAATAAGCCAGCCTGATGTATCTTTCTACAAATGATGGGAAAAATTGTACAGGGTGTGCTTGGTTGTAAAAATTGTTTCAATGATATTATTCTTACAGGCAAAGATAAAGCCGATCATTTAAACAATTAAGAATTAGTTTTGAACAGGCTACAATCACTATGCATTAAATTAAAATTAGGTTAATTTAAATTGATAAGAAAGAGTATTAAGTACCTAGTTCACATGATGTATGGAGAAAACATTCATAAAAATTCAAATAAGAGAGAAGCTGTTGTAAATACATAAAGGAAGCATGATGAATCACTGTGCGAAGTTTATACCAAATTTAGCAACGATAATGAATCCATTGTATAAATTATTACAAAAAGATTCCGAGTTTGTATGGTTAAATAATGCCAGAAGGCTTTTGAAATATTGAAAAATGAATTATTTCCTGACAGTGTCTTCGTTTATTTCAATCCAAATCTACAGTTAAAACTTATCTGTGATGCATCTGATGTAGTTATAGGTACAAGTTCATTGCATGTATATAAAATTGGTGACATCCAACCAATTATTTTTTCATCTAGAACGCTCTTGAAAACAGGAATGAATTATTGTGTCAAGAGGCGATGGTAAATAATTAGGCTGATAATAAATTTCATTAATGTCATCAATACCTTAAGGAAAATTATTTTATCTAAGAATCCGATTACAAGTCATTACTAGCATTGTTTGAAGAAAAAAAAGGAATTCTCTAGATGTCAGCAGGGAGACTGCAAAAATGGGCTTGTTTTTAAAGCAATTTTAATTATTCGTTACAGCGAACGAAAGATGGTTGGACAGACAGTTATTGCGTTTACCTTTAAAAAATGATAGTTGTATAAACGAAGTCAAATTTGATTATTTTAATAACAAAACTTAAAAATATTAATTAAAATGTTGACTATTCATCAAGTTTAAACGTTAATGAGTAAGCAAAACGCATAGTCAGAAGACCAGATCATTACCAGTAACGTACCTATTATGAAATAGGTGACTTTTAAGATTTTCTTTTACTTTGCATTGCTCAACATGGATCATACATAAATTTGTTTTTATCTTACCAGTTCAAGTGTGCACAAAGAATTCTTCGGTTCACCTTGATATAAAAAAAGGTTCGCCTTCAACCATAATAGTCTAACTAAAAATTTAATATTTTTTTGGTCCTGTACATCCATCCAGGTATTATGAAAAAGTACACAGCCTAAGTCTGCCGCAGGTAAGCCAATTCCTGTTGTGTTTAAGCTACAATTATAAAAGTATAAAAGATTTTTATATAAACACCAAATCTTACTCCAAAAAAAAACACTTGAGTTAAGAAAAAATTGTTTTCTTACGTGAAATGTGGTGAGGCCAAGTTGTTAGTAAATAACCATTTGTCAGTATAAAGCTCACAAAATAATAAGATTGTATGAAAACTGATTTTGAGTACATTATTACTAACACACTCAGAATATGTTGCGGAAACCGGAACGTGTTGCCTACAAATGACAATAATAGATATCAAATATACAATTAAAAAATAAACACAATCTTTATTTCACGTTACATTTTTAACTTCTCACCTTACGATTAAATACAGTTGAATAAATATACTAGATAAATCATCAGGCCATTTTAAACTCCATTTTGGGGATAACGATTCAAGAAAATGCAAAATAAGTGTTACTATATTCAGTTTTTCAGTACGTCTTTTTAAAAAATTATCAACGTCCAACATTTCCTGTTTTGATTGAAAATATTTAACAGGAGATCTGAAATAAAATTAAATGTAATGATTTTCAAAAATCAATGTAATGATTTTTGTTACATAATAAACAATAAAGTATTGAATTATTTGGCTACGTTTTACTTTAAATGATGTTTCAATGTAAAAAAATAATAATTGAAAGCTTATGAGACTACTGTTATTAAATTTTTTAAAATAAAAACTATATGGAAACAATCTAGGAAGTGCCAAGAATCAGTATGCAAAATTTAAGCAAAATCGGTTAAATAGTTTTCAAGGTTAGCGATTACAACGGTTTTTGCGATTTTGCTCTAAATGTTAGCAAGATAATAACAGATATCTATATGATAAGAATATAAATCTCGAAAAAAACTGAGAAAAATAATTTCTATAACAGTATAATAACCGTTTCGAAAGTTTTAATTGATTGTTTTCAAAAGTGTGCTAACAAATACTTTTAAAAGATTGAGTTTGTGTATAAACATCGTATATCGGGCGATACAAATAGCTAAACGGCGGGATGACATTTCTTACAATATTTCACATTGTTTATTAAATTTGTTAACGATAAAGAATAGATATCTTTCAAAAACCATACATTAAAAAAGTTAGGAACACCTTTAAATAAACAAAAGACATATCGAGTAGTATGCCATTCGAAGATATTGTGAGATTGAACAATTTGGGACATAAATTATTAAAATCAGTTCAAAATTGTTCAAAATATTTGAAATATAACGAAATTAAGCGATTCGTGGTCTGTTGCGACTGTAAATTTACGACCAAAGAAATATGGCCTAAATTGCTCTTTGTCCGCTAAATTGTCTTTGAAATATAACACCGAAAAATCAAAAATTTTACTGTTTTTTTTTCTGTCAAAAACATTTTTGCAGCTATAAAATNAATATTCAAATGGGTATGTTATAATAATAATGATTATTATTATTATTATAATCTATCGACGAAATCGTGTTGTGCGCGAGACAATTTTTTTCTCCCAAGGTACTACAGCCACGTGCCTTGCGAACGAGATACGTTAGTTATACAATGATGAAATACGGTGTGGTATATAATATACCAAGTTTACATAAAGAGAACGAGTTTTTTGTGTCCAGCGACTGTTTATGCAAAAATATGTGTTATTGTTAATTGTATGCATGCGCATATGTGAGTCCTAAACAAAAGAAATACCGAATAAATGTATTTTTGTATTAAAAAAATGTCAGATGTTTAATTAAACCTTATGCAGAGATCATCTGAGAGGGACCAACAGAGATTCGTTTGTTGTTGTTGTTGTAACGTAAGGGTTATGAATTCCCTGATACCATAACAATTTTCGCAATTTTTCATTAACAATGTAGTCTTCATAAGAGTGGAACTTTTTTGAGTACAGCTATTTATGAATATCTCTGTGAAATGTTGAAAAGCCAAGATAATTTTTTTAGTTGGTTTTTACCCCACTGATTTATTTATCAATATTGACATTTAAAATTTGGACAGTAGCGAGTTTCATACTTGAACAATAATATCCTGTATTTTGTTTTATAAAATACTATGTTTTTTCGGTCTTGCTTTAATGTTTATGAACGACCATAAACACTAGTCAAGAAGACATGTTTGTCATTTTTCATTCGAATTTTTTCGATCGAACGACTTCAAATTGACACCTTAAGAAAAAAATTTGGTTGCGATGGGGGATGCTCTGGAAAGCGTTGTGGGTACTCTAAACATGGCTTTGAGTATACAGAACTTTGTTTTTCTAACTGCGGAGAAACCTGTGAGATATTTTTAGAAAAAATTTAGTTGGTGTCATGCTAATAAAAAACGCATTTTTACCAAGTGTTACGTGGGGTTTACGGTGCGGGAATAAATAGTAGGCCGACTTGTGGTTAACTTGTGCTTTATTGCAATTACTTACATTCGAGGAAAGTTGCGCGTGTCCTAATCTCGAGGGGCCCGGTCCTCCCGCGCACGTGTCTCTAGCTGATCTCCTTTTTACTCTGACCCTTGGCTCTCCTTTTCCTATTATTTCTCTCCTTATTCCCGTACCTTTCGGACCCAAATCTTAACTCCAGCTTCATTCATGTGTAAAAATACTTAAGCGATTCGTGGTCTGTTACGACTGTAAATTCACGACCAAAGATATATGGCCTAAATTGCTCTTTGGCGTACACTATTGCCAACAATTCCTTATCGTAGGTTGAGTACCGTGATCCACTGCCTTTCAAGCATCTTGACGCATATTTACAGGGGTGATCCTTACCTATCTCTCCCTGGCTTAAAATTGCTCTGATGGCGTAGTCAGATGCGTCGGTTGTTACGATAAAGGGTTCGTTTATATCTATGGCTATCAATACTGGCTAACTGCAAAAACCTTTTTCAAGTTCCATAAACATTACCTTCATCGAACATCTTCATTATCTTCTTTATTTTTATCTGAATTTTGAGTGTTAAAAAGCCCGATCATTGCTTCGTTCAACCCTTCAGCGTCGTTCCCAGCGATGCTGAATGATTCCGCCCTTTGTCTTGTTTCAGATTCGAAAAGATCTACCTCTGGTACTGGCACGTCAATTTTTTGTCTGTTATTTTTATAATTTCCACATTTTTTTTTGAGTTTTTATTGTCTCCTATAAAATTTCCAAAAAAGATTTTCTTTTTTATGACCCAGCCGACTTCTATGTGACTGCTATTATCTTTTATACGCGGAAATATTATTTTCCTCGACTTCACGGGGATTTTAAAATATTCTGGTTTTAGTAATGGAATTCTGATGCCTTTTAATTCTAAACAATTTTCTTTAGCGCTTATGAGACCATTATATGATTTAAACGCGTCCCAGCCAATTATGTCTTCCATCTCTATCGAAAAGGTATCTGGGACTACATGCAGATTTATTATGATACCGTTAAGAGATATTTTAGTGGTCCCTAACGTGCAGCGTGCTCCATGCGTGACGCCAGTTATTAGGACTTTTTCTCTGCTCTCTATATGCGTGTCTGTAGTGAGATAGCATTCTTATATAATTGATACTTCGGCACCAGTATCCGCCTAAAATTTTGCGCTATATGATTGCAGTTGATTGCTGCTTGATATTACTGATGGTGGCGTTCTTCCAGTACTCGTAATATTTATCCAGCGGATAGATAGGTTCATGTTCTCCTTGATATTTTCTCCATCAGCTAAAGGGCTAGTAGTCATAGGTTCTATTTCAACTCTTCTTTCTTCAAAAATATTTTCAGCCACTCGAGGAGCCTGCTCAGGATATGTTTCTCCGATGTGTGTTTTGTCTGATCCTGTTGGCTCCTTCTCGCCCTTGGCTGCCTCTGTCTTATTCTTACGCTCTATCTCTCTTTCTATTCTCAGGGCCCACTCGGCGCTTGGGGAGCACGACGAACGTCCTGCGAGTTTAAATGTTCCGTACTATGCGTAAATATTTTTCCATCAGGTGCATCATTTGTTCTATTCGGAGATCCTCTGTCGTTATAATTTTCATCCCTATTATAATTTTTGTTATAGTTGTAATTGCCTCTATAATTATTTATTGTAGTTACCGTGCTGATTATTGTAATTGTTGTTGTTATTTCTTGGGTAATCAACGTTTCTGTTGTAGTTGTTACATCTGTTGTGACCCGCATTATTATAGGGGTTCCTTCTATAATCGTTGTTATAGTTTTGGTTATACTTATTAGAGGGGTATTTATAATTATTCCGGTAGTTGAAATTTCTTTCCGTATTTTCCCTGTCGTACGACATTGGCAAAATTAAATTAAAAATAACAATCTACGACTCGGACACGACACTACTTCCTAGTTAACGACAGGCATTGAAAGATAGCGCTGAAAAAGAAGGCATAAAGCAATACACGTACGGGATACAATCGCATTATAACTACAGGGTACCATGCCTTAGTCCAAAAACATTGGGCGGAGCTATTGTAGCCGCGCTAAAAATGGAAAGCGACTTCAGTTTACGTGAGATAATGCCAGAACGAATCGAAGCTCAAATATGCCTAGCGAGAACAGAAACAACAGATACGAACGATCGTGCGCGTACCCAAGAGCAAACAGAAGCATGCGAAATGACAGAAAAAGGTAAAACAGCTGAGGATCATCAATATTGCTTGAATTGCAATGAATACGGGGAGCATGCTACAAAATTATGTATGAAACTGGTAGCAGACGCGACGAATAAGAAAATTCGAAACCCGGACATAAAAGCAAATGACCTACTAGCGCAGACAGCACAAGATAAACAAAATGTAAGAGTTAAAAATTGCGCTAACTGCAAACGCAGGGGCCACGATTTAAGCGAATGTCGCACTCTAGTAAGAGACGTAGAGAGTGGGAGAATAAATAGGAGCTACGGACGAGAACAATTCAACAAGCCAACGGAGGCGCACGCACGCATAGCTATATGCTATCGTACGTAACACAGGTTTTAGGGCTGTAAAAATTTTTAGTACGGAGTAACAAAATAATGAGATTTTTTATTTTTCTGGCATTTTATTCTCATCATATTAAACAATCATGAACCGACTTGAATAATTCAGGTTCCGGATTGTTCGTTCTAACATTATATACAAGTATTTAAACTACATTTCCAATGAAATATTTTTAATGGAAAGAAAACAGAAATATTTCTCCGAAATTAATATTTCTAATGGTTAAATAAATCTAATAAAGTATGTGAAATACTGTAAGAAATCTCATTCAAAACCAGCCTATTATTATATTTAATGATCTAATTAAATGGGGTTAATAGTAACCAAAACTGCTTAAAATCCATCAGTAATAGTGGCAAACTTACACTCTACAACACTTTCATGGATTCTGTGTTAAAAATTGTTGCATTAAAAGTTACAAAAAAATAAAAAATAAAAAAAAAATAAAAGTAAGGCTTACGTCTAATCATAAGATGGCAGACAAATTTAACAAGTGCTAGTAGCTTGACTTTCTCACTAAATGTATTCTTACCTCAAAATTCAGCGTAAGCCTACGAATAAAGCTTGTGAGCCTGAAGTTTATAATAGTGCTATGACAGTATTTATTCACTTTCAGATTCAGAATTCTTCATAATAAAGGATTTTTGCTTGTATTTTGTAAGTCTCTGATCACAGGTAAATAGTTATCAGAACAAGAATACTTTTTAGTAATGGTTACACACACTGTTACATCTAGTTTCAGCTTTATGTATAAATTCATGCTTTACAATTGCCTTTCTCCCCGTTTTCTCCCTCAACGGTACTTTTCGTAGGTATGTTCCAAGCTAATAAGCTATTGTTACTGTATTAATGCAATATGCTATTCAACTATTTGCTTTGAGCTAACGTTAACTAACATTAAAATGCAACTCTCAGAAGCTGCGAAGCGCTTAGATAATAAGAAGCTAATAATCATAATTAACATTAAGGTTATTATTATCATCAAGTGTATGGTAAAAGTATCCAACTTCCTAAAAATTTAAATACTGGCGTATAATACAAATTCTTTTCTACTGTTGCTCTTACTAAATTTACATTATTTATAAGTTCTCACATAAAAAAAGACACAATGCACGTCCCAAACGGAAATTGTCAGTAGGCGATCAGTAGGGCCTACTTAGGCTGCTTCTCTTGCCAACTGAGGTCCTACGTTGGCAGCGTCAGGCGTGGTTTGGTAGGTGCTAAGTAGGCTGCCTTCATTGACGTTACATAACCACCTATCAATCGATAAATATAGATATGTACATATGAGAATACACATTATATTTTAATTAAACAAAAGTCATGCTCCATTTCAAACGAATCATACTTAATTTTTACAAAAATTTTCTATTACAGCATTGTTAATCACGTGTAGTTACAAAAATATAACCCTAAGATAAATAGAAATTTTTTATAAATGATTATATAAATGTAACCTTAAATATATCTTATTCACAGTTTATATCAAGTTTACAAAGTGAACATGTGATGCGTGAGTTAATTCTGAGGAACTAATAAATAATAACCAAGAAATGAATACAAATGCTCACACTGCAGTTTACTTTTCTATCATACAAAAACATATTGATTCAATTAAATGACAGATAAACTTGACTTGACAGCAGACATCTAAATGACAGTGTACAAGCTGTTGGATGTTAAGTTTTATAATCTTAGTACGGTTTTGAAATAGTTTTTATTAAAATTTTTTGAAGCAACAATTATTATTTCTAATTCAGTACTTTGAGAAACTTTGTTTAGTTGACAACAAATTTAATGGCTACTGATTTTTTCAGTCTCATATGTATAAGAATACTCATTAATCCTTTGTATACGACTCAATTAAAGACACTTGTAGCTTGTGTACCTGTGTATAATTTTACGCTACAGTTTACACTGCAACTGTAGCTAATACAACTGTATATACTATTCGAGAAGTAAGATAAAATTAGGTTATGTAGCCTGCCTAATGAGTACCTCACGCACGCCCCCCTGATGCGCCTACGTGTGCCCTCAGTAGGCTGCCTAAGTAGGGCCTCACGAACTAGAGAGGCAACCGACTTTCATTTCTGTTCGGGATTGTACTGGAGCTTTTACTATATATACTTTTATTTAAATAAACAAGAATTTTGGTAATATGTACCTGACACCAATAGTTTATAGTTTGTGCTGTTACATTGATGAACTAACATTTAATGTTCAAATTCAATTTTCCATAAACACCAATCTGTGAAAGATCTAAAATGAGACATCAAAAATTATTTGTCTAGCTCCTGATGGTTGCGTTCGAATGAATCGTAGTCGTACCCCAAACGTATCTTAACCATATTCTCGACTGTAACGCCATCTCTGCAAGTATCAGATATTTAATATCATTTTATCTATTACCTATCGGTTTGTATACAATGTATGTACCTAAATCAAAATTACAAAGAAGAAAATGCTTAACCTGCACAGTGTTTTGATTATAACTTTTTTACATCTAAATGGCTCCTCAGCTCTTTGTTCTTATCCATTATTTGTCACGTGGAAAAAAGTAACGTATTCCCTACGTTACACCATTAAATCATCTACTTAAAAGTGCACAATTTTATGACACAGGAGTTTAAAACATGGACAGTAAATGTGAGTAATTTGTATTGTAGTAAGAACTAACGTAAACAAAACCGTCAAAATCAAAAATTAAACAGTTTGTATTCCATCTACAATTTTGATTTAGGTACATACATTGTATGTTTGTATACATGCCAACAGATGAGATGATATTAAGTATGTGATACTTGCAGAGATCGCGTTACAGTCGAGAATACGATTGGAACACAATTGGGATACGAATACGATTAATTCGAACGCAACCGATAAAACTATAAAATATATGAATTGAAATGTAATATTTTGTAGTTATTATACAAAAATTTTACTGACAGAATATCAGAAGAACAATCCTGCCATATCGTGTTATTTCTATTGATATTAATGTAGTACGAAAAAAGGGGTAAGGAAATAACAATCGACACCATGTGTATAAGAGTGGAAATTAACATTTTTTTGCGTCGTATTTTGCTTTATCGAAAGATATTGCTTTTTTATATCCCAAAACATGGGCGAAAATCTGAAAAAAAAATTTTTGAGTCGACTTATACGTGTCTCAATGAAAAATTTTTTCTTATGGTACTTGCGTGTTAAAAGTGATATAAATTATTTATTCCCTACGAAGACCATGAAAAACACTGAAGTGCAAGTCCATATTATGTACTTTCATATATTTTTTCTTCTAAGTATAATTACACTATTACTTTTAACTAAATGTTGTATCGACTGAAAACGTCAATGAGTAAAAACTCGCAAAAAAATGCGATAATGGTTGATGTACCAATAATATTGATAATAAAAACCATGAAAACCATAAAAAATGTAGTTTTAAAAACACGAATTCCTATGTAATTATTTTCTTCTGAATCCGATGTTATGATCAGTTTTTAAGACAGCATTGACTGAAAAGATATGTAAATGAAAAAACTCGCGAAAAAATGGAATTATGCACTATATACAAATATTTAATATAAAAATCCATTAAAATCATTAATACAGCAGTTCCAAAAGTAGCATAGTTCGTGAGATACTTTTACAATATACATTATCATTTATCAGTTTCATTTTTTTTTTTAATTTCTTTTGAATTACTATAAAAATTTTAATATATTGATAGGTACACATTGACATTTAACGTTCCGTTCAAAATAGTTGAATCAGTATTCTAAAATAAAAGTAAGAAAATTTTGTACCAAACATTACTGTAGTTGTTGATAATTATTCACATGCTATAAGAGCTATTTATTTACTCTTTTATTAACTCTATTGTAATGCCTTATTAAGCAACTTTTCTTGAAAATTTTCTTCCACAATATTTACAAAGTTCATTGGGCTCCGGGTTATGTTCATGTAAATAAGGCCGTAAATATGTTGCTTTTTTAAATTTTCGGTCACAGGTAAACCAACGTATAATTTTACCAAACGTATGCTCTCATACGTGGCGTACACTGTAAGAAATGCTGTAGTAAAATCACTATGCTCAGCATAGGTAAAGTAAAGACCTGTGCTCAGCATGGGGATTTTACCATCGGTTCGTAAAATGTTTTTCCCGCACAGTAAAATTAAATGTCAAGATAGTAATTTTCAGCGAAGCCAAAATCTTCAGAAATTTTTTGCGATCGCGTAGTAATTTTACTATCCCAAGCGTAAAAGTCATATCTTGGATATGAAAAGCACTATTGTACTGTTCATCGTTCCATTTTCACTAAAAGGGTTATGTTACTATTTCGTCACATTACAGACACATCTTCACACACAATTGAGAAACGTGATGATTTGTAGAGATCCGGAATATTTAGCTATTGGTCTACTAAGGTGTATACCCACGATTTCATGAAATGATACATAACCTGAAAAGTGTTTACTTTCTAGAATGCTTTCGCTATATATACAACGTACCTAATACTTGCTGATTACAAATTTGTAAGAGCACTCATGATAAATTTACTTTTAATCCTTATCACAATTATTGATTATTGTGCGAGAGCGCGAAGCACGAATCGTAAATTAGGTAGAAATATACATTTACATTAATGTAGTTAATGCGAGATTCCCTTACAAAAAAATTTTTTTTTTACTTTTTAATTTTTTTTAGTTTCAAAAACATAAAGGCAATATTCACACTTAAGTAAGCTTACTGACATAAAATTATTAAATAAATAGCTGAGATTTGGGATTTTTTTCACTCAATATTTTACACTATAAGAAAACATTTCTACTCATCAATCTTATTACAGAGAGTGCTCTTTTCAAATGATGTATTGTAACATTAAACGCTATAAAAAAAAAAAAAAATTTCAACATAATCTTGAGAGACCATTTTTTTACTACT
>NW_019379826.1:1343346-1354964 GCF_000648655.2 Copidosoma floridanum
AAGAAATTTTTTAAAGATTTAATTTAATTTAAGTTTACTAATAAAAAAATAATAATTGTAATTGCTGTTCGTCAATTTCTCTGAGCAAAACTCATATATTGGGAATATGCCTGTACCACGTGACATGGCAATTTATGTATTGAGAGTGTCTACCTGGCTTAGGAGAAAAATTTTTAGGCTATTTTAAGGATATTTAAGGATACAAATATAATTTTTTAAGGATAAAATTATGAATAAAGTTTTTTGTACAGTAATAGTTTTATTTTTACAAAATAATAATAAAACTTATTATACATTGAAATAATAAATGTTTCATACATTTAAAATAAAATTTTATCAAAAAATAATCATATTTATACTAAACTTAATTTTTTTTCGTTGATTTTAATACGTTTTTCAGTTTTTCTTCTTCTAATTTAAGATTTTTTGTTTTTTCTTTTGCTAATCACGCAACTTCCAACTTCTTTAATTCGATTGATTCTAATTTTTTATTGGCTTCTGCCAGTTCAAATTTTTTTTTTCCTCTTCTCTTTCTTTTAAATCATCTTTTCGTTGTACTAATGAGCTTTGGTAATCTAATATCATTTTGTCAGTTATGTTCATATTTTTGACGCCCTCGGCACTTTCAGTAACATTATATGTACAACTTTGTGCTATTACACTGTTTTCCGTCAGATTCTCGACCAAAAACTCACGATTAACAGAAAAACTTTGTTCAACGCTTGAATTTTCGTGAAACAAAATAAGAATATTTTTAGAAAAATTTTTAAGTTTATCTAATGATTTTTCTAGAATAAATATTTTCAGTAAAAACACGTCTAATCAAAGACGTTTTTTTATCAAAATTTTCTAACTTTATTTGAACATTGTCATTAGCTACAAGCGTGCAAAATTCTCTTTTTCCGAAATCAGCATCAAGCGCATTCATCCAATTTTTCTCGACTAATATTTCTAAAGTAGCCCTTAATCTTGTTTCAAAAGTTTTCTCTTTTAACATAATGCTTCGATTTAAACAGCTGACTCCCTAAACAAGTTTGAATCTAAGAAGACTTTTGAGCATTAATTTTTTGCAAATGTGAATTATAAATAAACGACAGTCCTGTTTAAACCTTAGAATATCGATTTCTTTCATATCTTTTACATTTTTCAATGCAACTCTAGCTGCAAATCCAATACCAAAAGCTTTCGCTGTAATTAAATTGTTTTTATCATTTAAGTCGATACTTATCAATTTTTTAACAGTGGTAGCTTGGTCTAAGACTCTTGTAACAAAGATTCAAGATACCAAAGATTTCATCATATCATGCAAATCATCAAATATAGAAGGTAATAAGGGTGCATTACTCTGATAAAACTTTTAAAAAATTGCCAATTCGGAAAAGATATTTATCATAAAACTAAGTTTTGTTTCTAATAATTTATTTCGCGTAAATTCAACAATAATTTTATAATAATCAGGTGGAGGAAGTTTTTGTTTGACAGCTGTTTTAAACACTTTTAAATAAAGGATCATAGTTTTGGGTCTTTCCATGACGCTAAAATTCTCTAACCAGCGAACTGAACAAAATTTCAATGGAAATAGCATTGAATTTTTAGAATGAGTATAATCAGCTCGTCAAGCTGGAACTTTTTTAAATAAATAATACAGTGCTGCTAAACAGCTATGTAGCCGCCAGTTTATTTTGTATGCTCCATTAACTATGTGAAAAAAGCAAATACCTATATCTAAAATTTCGGATTCATTAAAACAGTCTTTTAAATATACTTTTAGGTCACTGATAAATTTAAAATTTACATTTGGACCATCCATAGACACGTGAATTATTCTCTTCATGTCAAGTCCATTTTGTTTTATTCCAGTAGTGAAAGCTAGTAATACGTCTTTTGCCTTTGCATGTCCCAAGAACAAAGAAGTTAAATAGCGTGTACTTACTTGATCTTCTTTCCAAAAACAAGCAATAATATCCATCTGCCCTTTTTGGACTACTTTGTTTAAGCTTTCATCGAAAGAAACTAAATGAACTTCACATTTCTTGACTTCACCTGCAAGTTCTTTTTGAAAGTGAGGCCCAAGGCCGTAAGTCACAATGTAGCTAAGCTTGTCTTTCCCCATGTTAAAATTATTTGCTATTTTGCTATCAGGAAACATATCTGCAAAGCTTTCAGATATAACAAAAAAAATCGTAATGATGACTTCGTGTAAATCCTGTTGAGCGTCCAAATTATCTCTGCCTTAAGCGTTTGTTCTTTTATAACAAAATCTGAAAACGTAGTCGGATGTACAATATTTTGATTTTTTTTCGACACTTGATCAGTTGCATTTTTAGTTGTATCCTTGTTTTCATTGACAGCTGTACCAGTTCCATATGTTTTATCCAAAGCAAGCGGTTGCGTAGTTTTTTTAGCGATGGCATTACCTTGATTTTTTTCCCTTTGCATGTGCTCTTAAAGCAGATACTCCCATCGTTTCAAGTGAAAATTCACACGCACACACATTGCAGCCTGCTTAAGTATCAACTTTGCATTTTTTTAGCCTAAAGAATTCTGGATAACGTGTTTTGTCTAGCGATTCAATTTGAAAATGACATTTTCCTTTCATTCTGGTAGTTAGAGATATATTTCTAGCTTGACTCTAAATTAAAATCTGTTTGGTGAATGAATATTTATAAGAATTTTTTGAACAAAATTTTTTAATTATATTATAAAATTATATTATCTAAATAATCATATCACCTGAAAATTGGACACCCTAAAAAACTAACGAGAATCTTGATTTGTCGATGTTATTGAATAATTTACTTTAGTGATACGTGGATGTATCAATTAACGCTAAGGATTTAGAAGCTGTAACAATAAATTTTTCAATATAAAATTTACATTGATAAAAGTCAATTTTCTCTCTTCGAATGAAAATAAGTCATTTGTAAAATATAAACAAGCATGAGTTCGACAAACAAAAACAATAAAAAAAAACGTAAACACTAAGTATCGTATCTTTCATCCGGTGATCTCTCTCGCAAAAGTGATGGGAAGGATTCTAGTGCGTACTTGTTTTCAAATTAACTCCTGAATGTATATTTTTTAGCTATAGAAGTAGATCAGTTAATTACGTTTGTCTTTCTTAAAGATTAAAAAAAAGAAAAAGAGGTGGCTAGTCAAACTACCAACAAACAGAAATAAAACACTAGAGGTCTTTTTACCACAGATGAGTAGAGAGATTGCTAACGCCAATGCAACGATGCGAGACGACTTTTTGGCACTAATCGGAGCGCCTCGCCAGGGCTAGCCGTCGAACCGGGCGCACATCTTACTACTTGTATCGAACAGCATGCAACTACGATAAGAGAAGCGGATTTACGTGGACATGATCATATAGATGTTGACTATAACCATGTTTGTAGCTAAGCGCAAGCGCTATCTAAGCTAAAGCGAAGCAAGCGAATATACGAGGTTTTCTCTCTTTTGACTGTAACCACAGTATATGCTATGTATAATATATTCTACTGACTCTTGCTTTCGCTCTTTTTTCTTTTTCCCCTACTTTTATTACTTATTTTGAAATTCAGTATTATTTTGAGAAAATGTTCAGCTATTTTTTTAAGGATGGCAGTTCAGTTATAATTCCTAATTTATTATTTTTCCTCATAATTGTTATCAACTGTAGGACAAGTTCCGAAGGTTATTCATGAATATAAATGGCTTTCAGATTCCTAAGGACCGAACTTTCGGTAGCTTAGTTGCTTGATGCTTATGCCGCCACTCGAATTGTTTTACTATCACGGGATCGATTCCAACTTTCTGCAGATTTTTTTTTTTTTAATGCAGTTCATCGTTTTGTTTAAATTTCTTTTATTTATGTTTAGCTGCAAATCCAATACCAAAAGCTTTCGCTGTAATTAAATTGTTTTTATCATTTAAGTCGATAAAACTATAAAATATATGAATTGAAATGTAATATTTTGTAGTTATTATACAAAAATTTTACTGACAGAATATCAGAAGAACAATCCTGCCATATCGTGTTATTTCTATTGATATTAATGTAGTACGAAAAAAGGGGTAAGGAAATAACAATCGACACCATGTGTATAAGAGTGGAAATTAACATTTTTTTGCGTCGTATTTTGCTTTATCGAAAGATATTGCTTTTTTATATCCCAAAACATGGGCGAAAATCTGAAAAAAAAATTTTTGAGTCGACTTATACGTGTCTCAATGAAAAATTTTTTCTTATGGTACTTGCGTGTTAAAAGTGATATAAATTATTTATTCCCTACGAAGACCATGAAAAACACTGAAGTGCAAGTCCATATTATGTACTTTCATATATTTTTTCTTCTAAGTATAATTACACTATTACTTTTAACTAAATGTTGTATCGACTGAAAACGTCAATGAGTAAAAACTCGCAAAAAAATGCGATAATGGTTGATGTACCAATAATATTGATAATAAAAACCATGAAAACCATAAAAAATGTAGTTTTAAAAACACGAATTCCTATGTAATTATTTTCTTCTGAATCCGATGTTATGATCAGTTTTTAAGACAGCATTGACTGAAAAGATATGTAAATGAAAAAACNAAGTTGGCAACATTATTGATAAATTTGAATAAAAACATAAATAAAAGAAATTTAAACAAAACGATGAACTGTATTGAAAAAAAAATCTGCAAAAGGTTGGAATCGATCCCGTGATAGTAAAACAAATCGAGTGGCAGCATAAGCATCAAGCAACTTAGCTACCGAAACTTTGGTCCATCGGAATCTGAAAGCCATTTATATCTATTAATAACCTTCGGAGCTTGTCCTACAGTTCATAACAATTATAAGGGAAAATAATAAATTAGGGATCATAACTGCCATCCTTAAAAAAATAGCTGAACATTTTTTCAAAATAATACTGAATTTTAAAATAAGTATTAAAAGTAGAGGAAAAAGAAAAAAGAGCGAGAGCAAAAATCAGTTTAATACATATATACGATGTACTCGGTTGCAGTCAAAAGAGAAAAACTCGTGTCGTCACTTGCTTTGGCTCTGCGTTCAGATATATAGCTATAGTCAACATTTCCACTCCTCGTCTCGTAGACACACATTCGGTATACCCCTTTCACGTCTCTCCAAAATGTGCAACTATATAACCATTTCCACAAGAATCCACTCCTCTTCTCGTAGGCGCACGCTATCCGATACGAGTAGTAAGATGTTCGCCCCGTTCAACAGCTGGCCGCAGCGGGGCGCTCTGATCAGTGCCAAAAAGTCGTCTCGCATTGTAGAATTGGCGTTAGCAATCTCTCTACTCATCTCTGTTTTTACTGTACGATAAATAAAATTACTAACACTTAAGTAAATTAAACACTTATTCGTAAATCAACTGAGACTACAAACTACACCAACAAAACTTTTTGTTAATCTGGTTCTTACCTGTATTTACGTAGATTTCCGCAGTTGTTGTTAGTTTTGAAAGTCATACGCTTGCTCAAACTTGTTTTCTTCATGGGTACACTACACGAGTGATACGATGGAGCATATAAAGCCAGCAAATTCAATAACCATGTACAATGGATGCAACAATAAATAGGTACGTTTGGAATAAATAAAAACCTAAGTGCACCCAGTAACTTGTTTCCGTTCAGATATTGACACAGCCGGCAGTCCGGAACACGGCATTATTACACTGTCAGAAGTCAGAAGTGACAACATAGTACACCACGCTGTACAACTGCAGCATACTCTGGCGGTAGAATTTCAGTACTATCAATCAACCATAAATGGGTCAATAGATATTTCTAAGCTCTTATATTTGTATTTGCCCCCTGCGCGCTCTGCGCACCAATCCCCGTAATTGCAAATTAGATTTACAAAGTATGGAAAAAAACCCGAATTATATTAATTGCTACTTAAAATTTATATATGTAAAAAATGTATATTGATCATAATTAATTACATGAATTTTTAACAATCACTTTTTATTTTCCTTGACTAATAACAGCTCTTTTGGGGGCTCGTCGGNATGATGTCTTCGATAGTAGTAGTCGTTATGATGATAATGCTGATGCTTATGATAACGATGCTTATGATGACGATGACGATGTTAACGGTGATGTCAATGACGACTATATTAATGATAACGATTATGCAAATAATTAAAATGATCAATGATAGTAATGTTGGTGATGACGATGATAGTAATGCTAAAAATGATGATGATGATTGTAATCATAATAAAGAGGATGATTAAAATAGTAATGGAATTGATAAGCTAGGGATCCTGGTGGTGATTATGGAGATGGTAATTATTATGCTGGTTAGGTGATGTTGATGATAACGATAAAGATGTTTATTATTACAATGATTATGATGATAGTTATGATAATGATGACGATGATTATAATAAAGATGATGATGTAGTTGATGATAATGTTTCCAATGTTCTTGGTAATGATGTTACTTATAAACTATCGTAGTAAAGAAATAATTATTTGAAGAAAGGCCGCGTAGAACGAGTAGTTAAATAATTTATTACTCGATGTGTTTAGGTAAACTCGTGCACCGTCTTAAAGTGGGTGATGGTGCTGTTCTGTTCATGGTGTTGTTGTCTCTATTAGCTAGAGGTCTTTGGGTGGCCCAGTTCTTAACCCGTAAGGTATTTTTCAAAGAAAAGTTACTCGTTTGTAGATGGTGGCGAAGTACAAAATGGCGTTATTAGAAGTATAATCGTCTTTGATTATCCTCCTCAGAATCTCACTTTATTTAAACGGAACTCATAGTGTGGGGACCCGACCCTGCTGCGCAACCGTCGTTAAAAGACTAGGCTCTTTAGCCTTCCTCCGCTTCTCTTTCTCCAGCGTCTCTGCTCGCCGTGCAGGCCGCTGCGCGAGCAGAGAAGTCTCGACCGTCCTTGCGAGCACACATTTTGTAGCTTCCGTGAGAAGCCCTTTCTTACTAGTGAATATTAAACCTTTTCTTGTTAATGTTAACAAGTGTTTAATTACTTCACCTTTCTCCTCAACTCCTGGACACGGCAGCCATGGGACTGCCAACTCAAGCCGATTCATAGGCCACATATACACCTTTTATCCCATATTGGTGACCCCGACTGTCTCGAGGAAGAAGGAAGGTATTATCGTACTTCCCGGAAGATGTAAGCAGCAAGTTTGTGTTTAGGCAGCTATTATTGTTGCCTATTGAGTGCCAGCTTTCCTGGGGCGCACGCTAACACCTCGTCGATGATTCTCTCGAAATACATCGTCTCGGCCTCTCGACGCCAAAATCACCGAGCCATCCGAGCCCTCCCGGACGCTTCCAGTACAGTGATCTTGACCGTGCAGCATTCTTGCGTGTTTACGCCGGCCAACGGCATTGCCCAGCAACAGCCCATCGTCGATGCTGCTCATCATACCAGTTCCAGCTTGCAGTGGCCCTCAGCTCATCATCTTGCCGCAGCTCCTGCAGGTACTCATGCGTGGCCTTGCTAAGTGCGATTTCGCCGAACATTTGCAATTATAATTAAGGTGATTCAATAGTGTTTGCATGCTTTGTTTTTTTTTTGCGTTCCGGCTTGCTTTCTTGTATATACATATATACTTTTTCTCGCGTTGTTTACAATTACAGCCCTTGCGCGGGCCCACGTGAACTTGCGTGTTATATGTCGTGTCTCGACGCGCGCACGCGTGCACAACTCTCAGCGTTTTCTTGGAATCACCTCGTGTTTCGCTTAAAGCCGTGCTTGCTGCTGTTTATTTTTATCTCGCTCAACACGATTTTAACATGAGGCTCTGCGTATTTTCAGACTTTTAACGTTATTATTTTTCTTTTCAATTGAAATACTCCATTTTTTTTTTTTAAAAACCCTTGCAGTCCTACACTCTAGTCGTGCATTTTGCGTTAAAAATTTTTTGTTTTTGTTTTGTTTGTTCACTTGGCTTGTTCTATTGAAATTTTTAATCATGTCCGCCGAAGAACTACAAGCGTCGCTCAAGCAAGCAATGGACAAAATCGCAGAGCTCGAACTACAGGTGCAGGGTAGATCTAACAATTTAAACGCAAGGGGTGACGACAGCGAAAATCCGACACCTCAGGTAGTGGCTGCTGCGAGAGCACCCAAAATAGCGAACTTTATGCGTTCTCACCCTCAGGCATGGTTTGCTCAAGCCGAAATTACGCTTAGAAATTGCGGTATCACGGTCTCCGCGACCAAAGCGGATTACATTGCCGAAAAATTAGATGCGGATTCGATGATGTCCATTCTTGATTTATTAAATTTGCATCTGAGGCCTCCAGATCTTTACGAGCAAATCCAAAAACGCATAATTTCTACTTTTGGGGGCTCGTCGGAACAGCGTCTCCGTCAGCATTTGCGCAACCAGGTTTCGCTAGAAGGCAAACCGTCCATGATTTTGAGCAGAATGCGTGCCTTGGAGACAGGTTGTGGGGAGGAGGTCCTCAGGATCGTGTTCCTGGAGCAACTTTCTCCCGGTTGTCGCGCAGCCCTTTCGATCCATAATATCACATCCCTGACAGCTTTAGCAGAGGCAGCAGACAGGTACTGTGACTCCCTCGCCTCCGAACACACGAATATCTCCGCTGTCAAAACTCATGCCCAAGCCACGACCCGACCCATTAGCCCGGTAGCAAACCTTTCGATTTCGTCCATGGATGATCAATCCTTTCAGCTTTTTGAAAAATTATCAAACAATGTTGATACCTTAAAAAAAAGTGTCGATCTCCTTATGGGTAAAAATTGAATCGGCCCCTCCCGCGGCCGCTCAAAGTCGCGTAATCGTTACGACCACTCTCGCCGCAATGATGACAAGGCTACTAAGTCTGAGTCCAACCCCGGCCCCAATTCTGATGGTCTTTGCTACATCCATCGTAAGTATGGCGCTAGGGCTTTTCGCTGTAAGGGCAACTGCTCTTGGCCTAAGGCACAGGAAAACTAGGTTCTCCTCCTCGCGTGGAAGCTGCGAGCGAGGTTTCTTCTGGAACAAGACGCTTCCATATCCGCGACATCTCGTCTGGTTTTCTTTTTCTTGTTGACACAGGAGCAGAAATCTTCTTGCTGCCCAAGACCGATCTTTCAGCCAGACCCACTGACTTTAAATTGTTCGCAGCCAATGATTCCGTAATCCACACTTACGGTGAGGTAGACCTGGCGATTAATCTGCGCTTGAAACGCCATTATCCCTGGAAATTCCATCGTGCCGACGTTCCTAGCCCTATTTTGGGGGCAGACTTCCTCCACTTTTATGGTCTTATCGTTGACGTTTCGCGCCGCAGGCTCATTGACCCTCACTCGAACTTCTACTCAATTGGCTGTCTCAGAGAGGCCGACTCGCCCATAGTCAGTCTCTTTTCCTCTAACTCTCGAATTTCTCAAATTCTTTCTGACTTCCCTGAAGTTACAGGTAAATAACCTGCTCAGTTTATTACGGCTAAAGACGTTTTTCATCATATAGAAACTCACGGTCCACCGGTCACCGAACGCACGAGTCGTCTCGATCACGAAAAATACCAAATAGCCAAAGAGGAATTCGAGCAGCTTGTCAGAAATGGTACTTGCCACTACTCCAAGAGCCCCTGAGCAAGCCCAATTCACATGGTGCGTAAGAAGGATGGCTCTTGGAGAATCTGCGGGGACTATCGCCATGTGAACTCTTGCACGGTTCCCGATAAGTTCCCCATACCCTACCTTCACGATTATTCTGTTCTCTTAGAGGGTAAAAAAGTTTTTTCAAAACTTGACCTTTACAGAGCATATTACCAGATCCCTATCGCGCCTACGGACATTATTAAGACTGCAGTCACGACCCCGTTTGGTTTGTTTGAGTATGTTTTCATGCCTTTTGGCCTCCGCAACGCGTCGCAGTCCTTTCAAAGATATATCAATCAGGCTTTGGGTGATCTGAACTTTATTTTTGTTTATCTTGATGACATTTTAGTTTTCTCTTCCTCTCCCGAGGAACACGAGTCTCATCTCAAGACGGTCTTTGATCGTCTCAAAAAATTCGGCCTCCGCCTTAATCTAGCCAAATGCGAATTTCACAAATCAGAAATCGTTTTTCTTGGCCATCTCATCGATCAGGATGGCTCAAGGCCGTGCAAAGAGAAAATTCGGGCCATTGCCGATTTCCCCAGACCCAAAACGGTTCTCGAGCTCCGAAGGTTTTTGGGCCTTGTAAATTTTTATCGGCGCAGCCTTCCCAATGCTGCATCTGTTCAGGCTCCTCTTTATGCATTCACGCACGACTCCAAAAAAAACGATCGCCGGCTAATTGATTGGGCGGAAGAATCCATCGAGGCTTTCGAGGACACCAAAAATAGTCTTATTAACGCTTGTCATCTCGTGCATCCCTCTTCCACTGCTCCTACGCGTCTTGTAACCGATGCCTCAGACTTTGCCATGGGTGCAGCCCTCGAGCAGTTGACTGATGGAACCTGGCACCCTTTAGCGTTTTTCTCGCAAAAATTCTCTCCGGCTCAGTGCAAATATAGCGCTTATGATAAAGAACTCACTGCCATTTACACGTCCATAAAGTACTTTAAATATTTCCTTGAGGGTAGGTGCTTTAAAATCGTCACTGACCATAAACCCCTGATTTATGCTTTCGCGCAAAAGGCTGACAAAGCCTCTCCTCGTCAGTGTCGACAGCTGTGCTTCATCTCTCAATATTCCACAGAGATCGAACATTTACCCGGCACAGATAATGTCGCAGCAGACGCTCTCTCTCGCGTCGACATGATTCGCCTACCCACTGATATCGAGATGCCCGAACTTGTTCAGCATCAGCAGCACGACGTCGAGTTAAAGTCACTCCTCGAGTCTTCAGACTGCTCGTTAAAACTGAAAAGCATCGAACTAGGTCACGAGCATCTTCGTCTCTTTTGCGACCTCACGGGCAAAATTCTTCGTCCCTACGTTCCAAAAGTTTTACGTAAACGAATTTTTGATCTTTTTCATAGTTCTTCTCACCCTGGCGCTAAAGTTACAGATCAACTGATTCGTCAAAGATACGTTTGGCCCAACATGCACCGAGATATAAAATCTTGGTGTCATGGCTGTCTCGATTGCCAACGATCTAAGGTCTCTCGTCATGTAAAAAACGAACCCAGTCAATTTATAGCTCCGGACGACAGATTTCGTCATGTTCACATGGACATCGTTGGTCCTCTCAAGACCTGTGAGGGTTTCTCGTACCTTTTAACCATCATAGACCGTTTCTCTCGTTGGGTGGAGGCTGTCCCTCTCAAGGACATTCAAGCCTCCACGGTCCTTCGTGCCTTCCAAGAGACTTGGGTCGCTCGCTTCGGTGCCCCACGATTTCTGACCACAGATCAGGGTTCTCAATTTGAATCCACCATATTTAACGCCTACCTTTCCTTCATAGGCTGCCAGCGCAAAAGAACCGTTGCCTACCATCCGGCTGCCAACGGGCTCATAGAACGCTGGCATCGCAGTTTCAAGGCCGCACTCATGTGTCACAATGATCCTAATTGGGTTAAACTTCTCCCCACAGTTCTGCTTGGCCTCCGCACTGCAGTACGGACTGACACGGGAGCCTGCCCTGCCGAATTCTTATACGGTACAACCTTACGCCTGCCCGGTGAATTCTTCATC
>NW_019379826.1:1369965-1393595 GCF_000648655.2 Copidosoma floridanum
TATAGTGAACTCACGAATTTTTTTTTTTAATTTTTTAATTATTTTTTTATGTTATAAATCGATAAAACCCGTAATGCTACGATATTATTGATTAGGAACATTTTTAAATTACAAATATTTTTATTACGATTCTTAGAAAGTGTAAATATACCTGTATTACATTTATGCTGTGAGTAATATTCACTCTAATGCTGATATAATACTAATCTTTTTTTTTTAATACAAAAATTTTTTTTTGCTTATTCATACAAATACTTTTCCTCTTCTTCCTTACTAGGCCTCCAGAAATTATTGATGATATACACCCAAACCTAGATATTCTTCGATAACTTACCTTATTAGGTTTAACTAGTACTGTTTTTTAAAATCCATTCCAAACATAAAAATCAAAACACGTATACCTTTTTCACACGATTTATTCAAATAGTTTGCGGACAATAATATATTATTCTACCACTACAAAATAAAAAAATCATAATTAAATAGCCTAATACAGAAATTCCAGACAAACTTTGTAAGATTAAATATTGTGAAACTGCATTTAAAAGCAATGTAAGTTAATCTCTACCAGTCCATATTTTGTTAATTTTCACATATACAATGCCTTTGCGTACTCAAGCAAGCAGAAAGCTAGCATTCGTACATGAGAATTGTCTAAAGATTAGGCATTAATTATAACCTATAAAATTATTTTATAAAACTATTTTTATTTTGATGAAAGAAATAACTTTCTAAAGTGTACACAATGCTTATTCTTATCTACGAATTATGATTTTCAATGTTCATTTGTTTTAAAACTGATTTGATTTAATTGATATCATTGAGTACATAGTTTATTTTACTTTTTTTTACAATATATATGTAAACGTATAAAAGAGGAAGATTTAAAAAATCTGTTTTTTTATGTTTTTTTTTTTTTTTACCATGCGGCTAGAAAAACGTGATGTTGAATACAATGGGTGAAGCTGCACAGAAGAAGCAGAAAGAGAGCAATTTAAGGTGTATGCCCTGTAATAGTTTTATTTGGAACACAAGAGATACTATCAAACGGATTATTGATCGCGAGGATGCAGCACAATTTTCTAGAGATTGTGATTTCCATGTACAGATTGGAGATAAGATTTGTTTTAAATGTAGAAGCCAGTTAAGGCTCAAGGCAAGTTTAACACAGAAAGGAGATTCAACAGGTAAGTTACTCATAAATTTTAAAAACAAATTTTTTTTCAAAAATATATTTTATATGATTTCAGAAAGATCATCAGAATCCATTGTCTCTCATGCTACAACACATCGAAACTCGCTGAGTTCAGTGAATAATACAAGCAATGATTTTAATCAAACAGCTTGCAACTGACTCGTCGATAGATAATGACGCAGAACTTCTTTAGTTTAACACTTCCACTGGACATAGCGTAGCATTTAGGTCAAGGAGTAGGGGTTTAAGATGATCTACTTGTTTTTTCTAGATCGAATTATCCTCTGTTTTTACAGTTAAAATAACTGTACTCGTTTTATCTAAAACTTCAGCTCTCTCCTAATGACCATGCCTTACATTTTTGCCATAACACTGTTATTTATTTTTTAATTGATATCCATATTTCCTAAAAAAACATTTTTTCTATACTTCTCGTTTATTCGATACAGAGAACGCTATGTTTAATTTCAATAAATCGAAACTATTAAAAAATTTCCTGTTGATTTGTAGCTCTACAAGAGATACTCCTGTTGTAATGTGCGAAGTCAATTGGTAATTAAGGTAGTAGTTGACCCACGGTAACGCATGCGCAGTAGACGTCATACAGACAGAAAAATCCTTAGCGGATGTACATACACATGCACAAGTACTGTATGCAAGTAGGTCGAAAAATATCTGGCAACGTCGCATCTTGATCCAGAAGAAGTGTAAATATTGAGTGTAATGTTAATAATTATAAGTGAAACGAAATGAATCAGTTACGAGAGTCAAAGAGTAGGTTTACCAAAACATCAAAGATGGCGCAAAAAAGACGAGCTTCCGTTATTTAAGTTAACATAAAAAAGCAAAAACTGGCAGTAGAAAGCGAGACTGTAGAAAAAAAAAGTTTAAGTGCGAAGGATGGCGACTAGTAAATGTACAGAATCTGGGAAAAAACTTGAAGTGTAGTGAATGCAACGAGCTGTTGGATTTTGAACAAGTGAGTAAAGAACATCGCTGTGGCTTGGATAGTACTTTTATCGTCAATTGTGATAAATGTCACAAATTAAACTCAATCAACTTTGGAACGGTGACAAATATGGAAAACCAGAAGTACCATGATGCAAACAGTATGGCAGTGCTTGGTGAGTATTTTATGATTTTACCAAAACGTTCAGTAACATTAGTATTTTTTGAATTACTGTTGAAAACAGCTGTGTTATTGTTTTAAATTACCTAACATCTAATCCTTGTTGTCGTTTGCAGGTGCTGTCTACTCGGGCATAGGCTGTACCGCCTTGAAAAAACTGTTTGCTTGCTTGGATATGCCAGCTATTACAAAAAACACGTACAGAAGATATGAAGATTTGGTCGGCAAATGTATCGAGAATGTAGCTAGAGATTCTTGTAGAGAAGCCGCTAAAGAAGAACGATTTGTAGTTGTTAAAAATGTAGAACTGATTTGCAAAAAGCTGTAAGCCAAATTTTTTTTTAATTTTCGATCGGTTTTTGTTTTTATTTCAAGCTACTTTTACAGTCAAGTTACAATTTTATTAAATTACTTTTTAATAACAAATGATTTTTGATTTTATTTTATTTTTTTATTGTCAAATCGTGTTTTTACAATTTGAAGCTATCTTTATAGTGAACTCACGAATTTTTTTTTTTAATTTTTTAATTATTTTTTTATGTTATAAATCGATAAAACCCGTAATGCTACGATATTATTGATTAGGAACATTTTTAAATTACAAATATTTTTATTACGATTCTATATCTCTTTTATATATACCTACTTAAAATACTGTGAGTAATATTCACTCTAATGCTGATATAATACTAATCTTTTTTTTTTAATACAAAAATTTTTTTTTGCTTATTCATACAAATACTTTTCCTCTTCTTCCTTACTAGGCCTCCAGAAATTATTGATGATATACACCCAAACCTAGATATTCTTCGAGAATGTGCTGCAGAAATAGCTTCGTCATTAAGAACTTGCAGCGCTGAAGATAGTTTGAAAAGGTTTGATGAAAAATTGGGAAGTGTTATAAATATAATAATTTCCCATGACATGGGGTAGAGCAAACACGGGAATGGTCGTAGTTATGATAGTCTAAATGGATATGGTACTATCATCGGATTTATAAAAACTTTGGACTACGCTAAATGTAACCGAAAGTGCTATGCCTGCGACCTTGGCCGTGACAAAAACGACCATGTATGTCACGAAAACTTCAAGGGTAGCACAAAGGCCATGGAAGCATTTTCTGGAGCTGCATTAATAAATAATAGTACTGTTTGGAAAGACGCTGGATTATCTGTTCGGGTAGTAATCGGTGACGAAGATAGTACGACTATGGCTGCTGTACAAAAGAAAAATTCTAAAAAGTTTATAAACTTTGCGATTAAAATCATTTAATCAAAAGTTTCGGAAAACAGTTACATGGTATTAAAAATAATTTCTCTGAATTAAAAAACGGGGCCAGAGTTATTGTGAACATACAAAAGTTGTTTTCACACGCTGTAGCTCAGAATACTGGCATAGCGTCGAGATCGCGAAAGTATTACGAAGTATTACGAAGTATTTCGGATCACTTATTTGATAGTCACGAGAACTGCGAAAACTGGTGCCATCGCTCGAAAAATTCTTAAGGTCAGACGATAAAATTAAAAGATCAAAGTTTCGTAACGAACTGCGAAATTTATTTAATAATTATGTGAATAGCTCAAGTAAGTTTTCTATGAGAGCTTCTAGTCAAAGTAACCAAAGCGTTAATAATATGATTGCACACAAGGCACCTAAGAACATTTGCTATAGCCAAACTGCATCGGCAGATTATAGAGTTGCAAGCGCAGTTTGTTGTAAGAATATGGGAGAAAGTTCTTTGATAAGTATTAAAAAAATAACTACAACTGACAGGTGGCACAAATACGGTCGCATATGCTGTAAATATGATGCAGCAAGAAAAAACGAAGCTCTTAAAGCTAAAAGTAAGAAGAAAAAAAGAAACAGACTTGAATTACCAAAAAAGAGAGAATTATTAAGAAAAAGTAAGGAACGTTTTGAGGGAGTTACTTATAAAAGTAATTGCGGTATTGATTTTGAGATCGAACCCCAATCAGAAACAAATGTAAAAGATTTTAACTATTCTACTGTTTATTTCGATCTTGAGACAGACGAATGACCGATGATGTACTGCACATTGCAGCAAAATATGATGATCAAGAGTTCAACATTTACGTAACTCCTACCCAAAATATTTTTCTAAATGCATCTAAGGTAACAGGAATAACAAACGTATCGGGAGAACTCTTTTTAAACAACAAAAAAGTATTGACAGTAGATGTAAAAGAAGCTTTAATTTTATTTAATAAGTTCTTAAATGAATCAAATGCTATGAATTTATTACTCGCTCATAACACAATATTTGACATTCCTCGATTGTTGCAAGTTATTGTAGGTAATAATTTGAGTAAAGAATTCAACACTATTCTTGAATTTACTGATACTCTACCTATATTTAGAAAACACTTCTACGATGATAGTGACAGAAAAGGTCCAGGAAAAATGAAGCTTCAAGTATTAGCTCATGATTTACTTGAAAATGAATCTTATTCTCATTTTCATGAAGCACTGTACGACGTACAAGTATTAAAAAACATAATCAATCACATTGATAAAAATATTGAATTGATATAATGTTATAAGTCATATGAACAATGTTTAATGAATTTAAAACAAAATTTAACCATCGCTAATTTTTCTGATTGCCCAAGTCCTCTCAAATCTATTGTTTCTCGTAGTTTATTACTTAAATTAGCCAAGTACAGTATGAGCTACCAATACTTACAAGAGATTTATAAAGAAGGAGGTGAGATAGAAGTTAGTAGAATACTGTCTGAAAAACTTTTCACTGGAAAATCAAAAATAACAAAAAATAGAAAATCGTTGGAAAAAATTGTTAAAGAGTTAAAAAAAAGTTATGGTTGTTTAAATAACATTTTTCGCTCGAACTTAGTTCTCACACTTAATTACAAAAAAATTTCCATTAAAAAAAAAGATTAATTTTTTTATTGAAATTAATAAATAATGAGATGCTATACTCTTACATTCAAATTTACCGCGTCAAGCAGAACTGCGGCGTTGCCGATCGCCTAAAACAGCGTCTGCTACGAACGCCTAGCTGTCGGCATTCAGTGAAAATTTTAATCTTTTAATCAAGATTATTTAACAACCATACGGCTGAGTATATTCGTTTTTGGATATGTGCTGTACTTTATTATTTTACGTCATGTGTTGGTTTTTTGTAAAGATTCGTCGTTTTTTGACTGAGTACTTAGTGTTTACGTTGCTCTTTGAGTTATTTTTTCTATATCACACGTACTGTAACTCTGAACTTTGGGAAGCAATATTTTCGTTTCGGCACTTATGAGCCTTCTAAAATTTTAACAGAAGATCAAAAATAGTTCAGAGAATACACGTTTAAAATTTGAAGATATTTTGCCGTCTCGCCATTTCATCAACTACTACCTTAAAAAGATATTTAGATGTGGCTTTTTGTCTTTTGTCACTTACACACAAGATTATCTTAAACTTATTTTTAAACGTTTTAACTGCGTTCTCCGCTGCACCATTTCTTGCAGGATGATATGGCACAATGAAGTCATGAGTAACATTCTTCTTGCATAAAAACTCGCGAAATTTCCTCAAAATAGAATCCGGACCATTATCCGTAACTTTATGAACGGTTGAGACCCATGATGAAAAATATTCTTTAAACGCCAAGATTGTAGATTTAGCCATAATGTCATATATCTCTTTTATATATACCTACTTAAAATACTACTATATATTATATTAAATACTACTATATATTATAACCTACTAAAAATAATTAAGTTCATAGAGCTCTAAATTGTACAGAAGAAATCCACATGATAATGTACATTAGAGGAATCCAGCCATTTTCAGACATACAGTTTAACAATTGGTAGATAGCCCAAGCCTTTTCTACTGCCAATCAATGGTTAAACTTTTCTTACGTAAGAGCATTTTCTTAGTAAAGTTACAATATATCCTATACAAACTGATCATGCAGGTGACTATTGAAATCTGCTAAAAAATTATAATGCTATGCTAATTTGAGAAAAATTCACTAATCTCTTCTTTGTTATATTACCTCTTCTTTAATTTGAATTGCTTAGTTATTTAACTAGCCACTGGCTGTAAATGTTTCAAAGCGAACTTGTTCAGCATGCATAGATTTCTTAACAAGGCGTAACCTTGTGTTACCAAGCAATGTCAAGAATAGGGCTACATTCTTAGTTTTGTTTACCAAATTAGCTTATAAATAGAACTCCTAACGCTCAATCCATACCTTCCAGCTATCTTCTATGTCGTTAGACAGTTCCATGGTTCCAACTATGCTTAACTTAGCCATTGCAGTGAGTTATATTTTTAACTCGTCAATTTCACTATACAATTTATATCAATTGCTGTTACACCTTTTTTACTACATTATTGAAATCCATATTATTTTATTTTTTTAATACAATTACTTTGTAAGTATTAGATATTTTGTATAAAAATATAAGTTGACGAAATCTTAAGTATAAAAAAAAGTAAATTAATAAAAAAGTCCAAATATAAAGAGGATTACAGAAAATTATAAGCGAAACACCAAGTTTGAGATCTGAGACTAACAAGAAATAATATAATTTTTCCTTATCTTACAATAAATCCAGCTAAAACCTAACATGATTTATTATTTGAAAATTTAAAAGTATGCATCAAATTGATTTGTTACGTAAATGTTACAAATTAATTAATTATTGGAAACTAAGTATATTGTCTTGATCGGTAAAGTGAGAAACTTATCTTAACAGAAAATCATTTTCTGCTGTTTCTTTGTTAGATAGTATTAAATGCTTATGTTTAGTTATTATGACCAGACTTGTTCAGAGTACGGTTTTAAATTGTTCTTTTTCATAGTGTCATTCGTATGACTTGTAATATTTAGCTTGTGAGCTATATTTGTTATTTCTAATTGGGTGAAAAGTTTTAATTAAAATAATGTGGATGAAATTTATTAGTATATTCTTTTATTAAACCTAATTAAAATAATTTATTCTTTTCATACAATTTGTTAGATCACACTAAAAAGGTTTAGTATTAATTACATTACTGATAGCTAACTAACATTTATCACTAACAGTTGATACTGCTACTTCAGAGTTTATTCGTATTTTACGCAGTATTTTTTAGCGGTTCTTTAAGTTACACAAATGAATTCATGACCAGAAAGGAAGTTGTTTCAGTTTCTTTGGTACTCATGGGTCGCAGAAGTCAAGAGTTTACTAAAACTGTAGAGGACAGGTGACAGGTGATACGTAAAAAGAGTAATTTTTCCTCTTGATGAAACATTTTATAGCACCGAAATCAGTAAAAGAGGCCTCTAATTGAATTAGGTCAACCAATGAGTGATGCTCTTGCAAAACCGCGTTGACTACAAAACAGTAGTTTGAAATGATGTTGATTCATGATTTCATGTATTAAGAAATAATAATCCAATAGTACCAATCGCATTTTCCTGAAAAATGCGATTAAGATTCTGGACCAGTGATGCAAGCTCGCATCAGCAACAAAAGAGTCATAAGCTACAAGTTTAAATGTGACTTATATATTCACAAATTTGGCAACTAATTCTTTTTTTAATTTTATAATCCATTTTACATAAAATCAAACAGTTTGTTAATCATAATTTTAGAAGTGATATACATTATCAGAAGTTGACAATCATTGCGCAAATAATCAATTCATTCATACATACAATACAATTTATGCATAAATACATACATACATCGTACAATTGCAACACATACATCCATTTTAACAACGAGGCTGGCTGCATCATATGCCAGCATAATATGACGCAAGTTTATACTAACAGTAGAGACGTTGTTATACTTATGTATACGATAATGACGTGTACAAGTCACTGGACGCATAAGCGAATATGCACGTAAAAAATGCACCTCAAAGTTATTACAGACATATGGGTCATTCTGCAGAAATTGGCATATTTTAACAGCGGGAATTGACAAATGGGTAGTTAATTGTAAAAATATTTTTTTCTTATTGTCGGTGACCAAAATCAGCTTTAATTTTTGGAGCCCTGCTGAATCTGCACGAGGGAAATTACTACGACGACTTTCTTATTTTATTTAAGAAACACAGAAGCGTTATGAGCTCATGAAAAAATTTATTATAATTGAGATAACGTCAATGTCCATAAATATTTGACTTTGTTCTTACATTTATATTATGTTCTTATCACTAACACATATACAAGTCACTATTTAAGTAGCTAATCCAGCATTTAACAAAGATACAACGCCCAACCAGATAGTAATTTTTAAAAAATAAAAATAACCCTGTCTCACAAAGATACGACAGAAGATGATTTTCTTGAGTAACCTTGTGTCTTTTAACTTTGTGTTAAGGTAATCTAATAATAAAATACAACGCATTATTTTATTAATAAAAACTACAGCAAATGAAATTCACGAGATAAGCATTTTTGTTAAGTATCAATTTTTTTTTTTTATTATAGTGCTCTACGTCCAGCTTCTTTTAATAAGGATACTACTATGGGCACTTAGCATTTGGGAAAGGGACAAGGAAAAGGATGAAAGGCCTCGCACTACAAGAAGGGGTAGGGGGAAATTAGGCAATTTTTGCTGCTAGAAAGTCTCCTAATCCTTCCTCGAGGAGCATTGCGTGGTGAAAAAGCACACGTAAAAATTCACAGAGGTACTTGCCCAAAAAGTCGCACTGGCCGAGAATCGAACCACGGTCTCCCGCATGCCGATCCACGATCTAGCCGACTGAGCCACCACGCGCTCGTTAAGTATTCATGATGCCTTTATTTCATTATTTATTATTTTTTTCTAACATAACCAAACTTCAAACATGTTTTACAAGCAGGGTAAGTTTTGTATACTATTGTTTAGAGTTTTTTGGCATTCTCTGTAAAATGACGTTAAGTTTCTCAAATTATATACATAACTTACTATTTCAAAATTAAAATCGATAATTTTTTCACAAAAATAAACTTTTTTTACTTTTTACTTATTTAAATATCAGTGCAGAGATTGTTGAGATTTTCCACCTTATTGACAAGGTCGATTGGATTTTGAAGATGCATAACATAGTTTATACGATAACTAGATATTTTGTTGAAAAAAGAGTTGACGACTTCGTACGTTCAAAACAAAAAAAACTAAGCCCAAGTTTGAGTTGATTGAACAAACAGTCACAAAGAAAAATGGGAACAATAATTTCAAATAAGCAATAGAAAATTATTTCTCTTATTTTTCTCATTTTATTATTTATCGGTTGACTCTTACTTCGTACTTATTTATTACTCAAAATACGAAATATCTTAGTTTTGCGAGAAAATAGCTTTTCATTCAATAATTAATGTTTAAAAGGTATAATGTAGTCGATAAGTCTGGAATTTTCATGTATGATTCAGATTAGATACAGTGAGCAACGTTTATTTACATGAAAAATAATTTAAGCCTAAATTCAAGTTGATCTATTAAAAACTTGATAATCAACAAAATCAAATTTAGGTCTGATTTGGACCTTGAAGTACCAGGAATCGCTAAAATTTTATTTTCCGATAGAATAACTGATCGTTCAAAAAACAGTGTGATGAATCTGTAAAATCAAATCAACCTCATTGATAAGGTATGAAACTTCAACTATTTTCTGACTGCTGTGAAAGTTATGTTTAAAAGTAAGTAAATAAATTCTAATTTAATGTTAACTTAAAAATATTAACAAATAAAGAGAGCTTAGTACTTAGTGTGCTAGCCTCCTAGCCGGAGATACTCGAGAGGTCGTGGGTTTGAATCTTGTCAAAAATTATTGAGATTTTTTCTCGGTCTTTTCCGATAGGATGAGTATCCAGGATACCGAAACACCACTTATCCAAATTTTAAAAGGAATAGTGGATTTTTTCTAGTTATGTCTGGACCTCCAGGGGCTTCCTTTGCGAAGGAGAGCCAACACCTGGCCAGCTCATCGAGTAAAAGTCACTGTTGGTTATAAAAAGGTCTGTACAACGAGTTTAGATGATTTATTGGAAAAATATCTTTCCATTAAACTTGATAATAGCTAGGGTGTGCTTAAGACAATCGCTGCACCCTGTAAATAGTATCCAGTAGGATGGATTACCAAGTCGTTTGAGGGGAACTTCGCAAGGGGCCCGCATGAAAGACTCGCATACTTAGGGAAATTAATGATATTTACGGGAAAAAAGAACAAAGCTGAGGGACATAAGATACGTAAAAACCCTGTAACGGGTGTACCTTGGAACAATAATACTACTACTAATAACCAATTAACATAGTGAAAAATATTCCATATGCTGTACAGTAACAATCAATTTATGATAATCCGCTCCTTATGTATCGTCAAAATGTCTATATTTTAAGAGCACTAGAACTTCGAGAGGTTATTAAATTTTACGATTCACTTCAATTCTCTTTGATTTACTTTTACTATTATACTACAAGAATTGTTAGGGCAACATGTTTTATAGTATAACATAGTGTGCTGAAGATGAGAACAACATTATTACGTACATTACGTACTTTTCATTAAGTGTGGTTGATTCTTGAAAAATCATTAATTTTTACTCTAATGATTATTCAACTCTTTATGTGCCATGAGTATTATCAAATTACGATTTTTACGTGCATTCCAGTGTTATTTTTGTAAGTTATAATAATGTCGTACATTTTTTGTTCCATCATCTTTTTACTATTTTTAATATTATCGTACATCCTTTTTTTACCATTGGATATCAAATCAGAAGTTAGAAGTTACTTGGGTATGAAGTTATACTCTTTTGAGATAATTTATAAATGTAGACATATACTAACATACCAAACTTTTCATTAGGTATATATAGGTAAGATAATCAGTGAACACTATAAGAAATACAGTGTTCACAGTTTGCACATTTATAAAAGACAAACATACATGAAAAGGTGCATGTTTTTCGAACAAGTACCTTTATAAAATTTACAAGCTCCACTTTAGGCAGACCAGCACACAAGCCAGACGACTAAATCAAGTCACCATCCACTTTCGTGCGCCTCAAATCTCACAAAATGACACGGAAAACCTCATGCTTGATAGCTTAGAAATGCTAGCTACAGACAGGGCCTGTTCAACATTTTCATAAGTATTTCCCCTTCAAAAAAAAGATTCTTGTCCACTCTTTCACGGATGACCCCAACACTACCATCACTCACACACAATTACAAGTTCATTCCTAAAGACTAACTATTGTAAAAAGAGAAATAAATTGTTTGTATGTGGGCAAAAATCTCGAAAAATATTGAACCCATCGAACCCAAATAATAAAACATGGTTGACTATCATGTTTTAACATGTCATGGGCTATAATAAATAGCAATAACATAATAATCACCAAATGCATAAAGTTGGCTACCAAATCTCCCAGCGATTGTTAGTGGTTTCTATAAATATTGACTGCAAATAGTTATTTTTTTATACATACCCAAAATTCAACGTTATTTGTGGAGTAATTAAAAAACACAACTCAAAACTCACAATCAGTTGGCATAGCTAACGTATCACTATGTAAACTCACTATTCGTAAAGTCAGTTACTGTAATAGCTTACAAAAAGGCACTTTTCCTACTTACGACATCATTTGCACAGCGATCAAAAAGTGATCACAAGAATTTAACAGTTATCCAGCTTTCAAATTTATATACTGGTATTATAGTAAAAGATTTTAAATAATTTTAAATACTGCTTTGTTTGACCGTTGTTTAAAATTGGAGCTTGTGATGAGTCGTGCCTTGCTCACCTTGCAGTCAGCAGCAAGACACGGCACATAAAATTATTCTCCATTATGACTTACTATAGGGCTAAGCGGATACGAGAGATAGCTGGCAATCAGTATACATACATGGGCGAGGTTAACATTTAAGCATTTATTTGCATTTATTAATAACTCAAAACTTATTAGTATTTCTACACAATGTTTACTCTGCCCGACTATCCGACTTGGCCTGACTTTATACAACCTCAGCCCTGCAGGTGCAGGTTCAGCAGTTGCTGCTCGGCACTATGCTTGTCTACGGTAGGAACGGGATAAATAGGAAATAGGCCTACCGTTCTTTTGTTAAAGCCGGGGTCTCTCTGTAGCACTATCCTTGGGCACCGAGAGGTCCGACGAGCAGGGGTTGGCACTCGAACCCAGCAGTCCTTGACAGCGTGTGTGTGAAGGTCGTAGTGGCAGTCCGGGTAGCCAACAGGTAGCCGTTGTTGTGCGTCTCCGGTGGCCACTCGGTACAGCACACAGTCGTATCTTGCACACACACCCGTAGAACTATATAACGCTGCGAAGCCCTCGGATTATACGTCCCAGCGGGAAGCAGACAAGACGGAGAGTGCCTTTCTTGTCGTCCTGCCGATTCGTGCTCCCTGATACTGTAGCTACCTGCCTTGCGCACACACACCCGCCGCTGCACACAGTCAAGGGCTGGCAGTGCTGCCTATAGTAGGAATAAGTGAAGGGAAAGGTCGGTAAAAGGGCCGTGGGTGGGGTAGTGTTGGTGTGCATAGTGCCGCCTCTCCTCTTGTCTGCTACTACGACATACCTTCCTACCGTGACGTCAGTTTACCACGTCACAAGCTATAGGGAAAACTGAACTGTATATTTTAGATTTTATCCAGATATCCTGTTAATATGGGTTAAGAGGAGGTAAAGATGGTGCACATGATGTTCCGCTACGTAAAAATAACACTTTAATTTATTTATTTCACACAACCCTTCAATGATGCTCATGATTTTTTCAAATGCTTTGAGTTTAATTTTTGTGTTAACAAATTGTAATCTTATCGTGTTCTTTAACACTCGAATAGTTATTTAAATGTTTCGTTCAACACTACTACCAGTGGCCAATTATGTGGAAAAATATTTAATTTGGACAGAAAAAAAAAAATTAATATATCAAGTATTTACAAACAAGAAGCAGGTAAAGTAGAGGAAGAAATCTTTAGTGTGCATTCTATATACGAACGTCAGCAAATGTTCTAAACAATATTATAAAGAGAGCGAGCAAAAGCCCTTCGGGGGTTACTTGTATATAATACACAGAGTAGTTAAAAAAGTAGTCAAAGTACTTAAGCACTACACTCACATACAGTTACACTGAACTTAGTTCATACACATTGGTTCTGGCACTAGCTAAATTTTGAGCATCAGCCACTTGAGAAATTTCTCCTCTTCACATACCTTTGAGAGTAAGCTAGATTCTACAATTCTTCATACTTCCTATTACTTTCTATTTATTTTCACGTTAAAGAGCTGCGTGTTTTCTATGATAACATCATTGACTTTGAAATCCAATATGACTCTAAGAGGTATACAAGCAATATTGATGTATTTATCATTGTATCAGTTAGAGCATATGGGGCGTTTCATGCGAAACGTCCCAGGCCCACCACGCGAGCGCTAAAAGTCACTGTTTTCAGCTCATTCTCTCGGCTTTATGTCTATCCTAAAAAAATGTTGCAAATAGCATTTTCGATGTATTTTCCAGTCAGCTTTACGATGGTATGGTTAGTTTTCTGAAAAAATTTCATTATCACTGAAAAAAACACAAAACATGCTATAACTCGAAAAAGGAATTTTGAAAATATTTTTTGATAGGCTAGATGAAAATTTGAGGTTTTTTTACATTGATAACGTCTTTTTGCAGTGTGCTCTCACTGAAAAATTTGAGTAAAATAGTACCAAAGAGTAGACGTTCGGCCGTCTGAACGCGTGCCAAAGACCAGCGCCACGCCGCGCGCCGCTTAAGTTAACTAATATTCTTAGTTTTGTAACATTTAATTATTTATTTAACAAGGAAGTATGCTTATACGTTATCACTTAATATAGTAATGTAGAATTAAAATAGAATCTTAGATTTTTTGTTTTAAACTTATTCTTGAAGACATAGATCTAGAACATATAAAGCAGAATACTGAACTGCCTCTTAAAAATTACCACGACTGTATTAAAGCAGTAGTGTGCAGTAACTCTATTGAAAAATGTTTCTCAGGTGCAGAATTTCTAGATTGTCCTAATATGTCAACGTTACATCCACATCTTCTTGAATGTTTTGAAAAACATAATATTTTTTAAATCAAATATGAATCGTGATTTCAAACAGATAGATGTACCATTGTTACACAAACTTTGAATTCTCATGATTTCGTTGACTTACGAGGATAAAAATTATTAAAACTCATAACTCATGATGAGTTTGCTACGGAATAATCACTTTTTACTAATCAACTAAAAAAAGATCTTAAAAGTGGAGAATTCAATGTAACTTGTAATTTTTCGGAAAATTATGCGTTTTTCATACAGAATTTAACCCAATCTTTTCATTGCAACAATATCCAAGCTTCCATTTTTACAGTTGTAATTTATTTTAAAGAAAAAAATGAGCTTAAACACATAAGTATTGCTGTTATTTCCGATAACCTAAATTATTATACAATTGCTGTATGTAAGTATTAAAAAAATATAAAAAATTACTTGAAATTCAATTTTGAAAAGTGTGTAGTGAAGAAAATTTTTTAAATAACTAATGAGGCCAGTCAACATTTCAATAATAAGAGCAATTTGACAAATATACTTTTCCGCAAAAAAAAATTTTAAATTGATTGTGAATGGCATTTTTTGCTACTGCTCATGAAAAGGAAGAGTGTGACGGTATTGTAGCCAACTTGAAGAGAGGTGCAAGACGTGCAAGTCTTTAAGTTTCCTTTAATAACCAAATTGTAACAGCAGAAAACTTGTACGACTGGGCAAAGAATTATTGCAAGGAAACAAAAGTTTTTTACTTAAGTAAAGAGTCGTATGAAAAATGTAAAATTAAACTCAAATCTTGATTTAATGAAGCAACATTAATACCAGGTACTTTGCAATTTCATGCTGTGATTGCAATCAGTGATAAAACATTGAAATTAAAAAAAAAAAACATCTATGAGCTCTGAGTATCAACTTTCTCCAAAATAAAATAATAAAACAAAAAAGCCTACATCTCGAACTTCTAAAACTAAAAAATAATACAAAATATTTGTAAGAAAGTATTCCTGAATTAAAAATATTCGTAGTGAACTTGAGCACGGCGCGGCACCACGCCGGGCCTCGGCGCGCGTTCAGACGGCCGAACATCTACTCTTTGGTATTGTTTTACTCGAATTTTTCAGTGAGAGCACACTGTGCAGAAAGACGTTTTCAATGTAAAAAAACCTCAAATTTTCATCTAGCCTATCAAAAAATATATTCAAAATCCTTTTTTCGAGATATAGCATGTTTTGTGTTTTTTTTCAGTGATAATAAAATTTTTTCAGAAAACTAACCATACCATCGTAAAGCTGACTGAAAAATACATCGAAAATGCTATTTGCAACATTTTTTTAGGATAGGCATAAGGCCGAGAGAATGAGCAGAAAACAGTGACTTTTAGCGATCGCGTGGCGGGCCTGGGACGTTTCGCATGAAACGCCCCATATGCTCCAACTGATACAATGATAAATACATCAATATTGCTTGTATACCTCTTAAAGTCATATTGGATTTCAAAGTCAATGATGTTATCATAGAAAACAAGCAGCTCTTTAACGTGAAAATAAATAGAAAGTAATAGGAAGTATGAAGAATTGTAGAATCTAGCTTACTCTCAAAGGTATGTGAAGAGGAGAAATTTCTCAAGTGGCTGATGCTCAAAATTTAGCTAGTGCCAGAACCAATGTATATGAACTTAGTTCAGTGTAACTGTATGTGAGTGTAGTGCTTAAGTACTTTGACTACTTTTTTAACTACTCTGTGTATTATATACAAGTAACCCCCGAAGGGCTTTTGCTCGCTCTCTTTATAATATTGTTTAAAACATTTGCTGAAGTTCGAATATAGAATGCACACTAAAGATTTCTCCCTCTACTTTACCTGCTTCTTGTTTGTAAATACTTGATATATTAATTTTTTTTTTCTGTCCAAATTAAATATTTTTCCATATAATTGGCTACTGGTAGTAGTGCTGAACGAAATATTTACATAGTTAAACAGTTAAACAGTTGCTCTACTACTTGAGCGACCGAGGAGCCGTGCATTCACACACACCGTAGGTTCATAGAAGTTTTCACTCTTATTTATTTTGAGCTCGATTTTAATAGGTATATTATAAAATGATACTAATGCTTCTTGATACGTCAAAAATCCAATATAACTTTAAGAGGTATACAAGCAATATTGATACATTCATATCTACGGTGCAACTGAATGCACGGCTCCTCGGTAGCTCAAGTGGTAGAGCAACTATCTAGTAAACAGGAGGTTATGTATTCGATCTGCACCCAGGCAGAATATTTTTCTCATTCTCTTATTTTTCTGAGTATTTTTTTTATTCATTTTTTAAGAAAATTTGTGAATTTTAACTATCGATCTTTAGTATATTTACCATCAAAAAAAGAGCCTGGATGGTTTAAAGAGTGCTTTCATAGAAGCGTCACCATGTACATATGCGCCAACTGATACAACAATTGCATGTATCAATATTGCTTGTATACCTCTTAAAGTCATATTGGATTTCTGACTTATCAACAAGCATTAGAATCATTTTCTAATATACCTATCATTGACTTTGTTTGCATTTTCAAATACTGTTTTCTATATTTGATAATGTAAAAAAATAACTTAGGTATCGAAAGCAGAACATCTCCGTCAAATCAAAGTTGCTATGTTAGGGTGGAATCAGCCAATAATAAGTTTTCAGTTTCGGCTTATTCAGTTCAACTGATTTAAGAGTGACATCAGAGACAAAAAATAAGGTATGATTTTTTACCTATATCTTAACTGGTTAACCTTTTATATTTTAATTCTCATTTCTTTGCCATACCTAAAACCTTGTTAGTCCTGATATCTTCCTTCCTAACAAACCTTACTATCCCCCTTATACCTTTCTTTCTACTCTTAACTTAAACTCCCAAACAGCAGCCTATTTCCCCTCCAAAGCACTTATACAGCGTACCTTCAGTCTAAAGTGAAAGTTATGTCACTATAGCACCCACTTCTTACAACAGCTCCTGGTAAGAGCCTTTTCTTCGTGCCATCTCCCCACATCTTTCTCTATTGACCTGTTATTAGTAGTTAACTCTATTCTAGCTGTGATACGTAAAAATTAGTTGTTAAGTGTAAGGAAAGGACGAAAGAAACAGATGTATAAATTACTTATAATTCATCATATCAGGTTCAATTTTGTTTCATACTGATCATTAAACATACACCATGGCTGAAAAATAAGCAAAACAAAGCATGAGTGGGCAAGAAGTAATAAAACCATATGTTGTAGCGTATTGCTGGAATATTGAGGACGCCTAGTCACACTTAAATTATCCGTCAGGGCTACATTGTAAGTTTTACTACTCCCTTACACAAGTAATGAAAAGCGACAGTTTAGAAAACTCAAAGAGTCTAACCAATGAAAAAAAACTTGAAGCACGTACAGAAAGTGTATTATGTTATAACAAATAAGTTCAATAAAGAGTGTTGCCTTACAACCTATTAGTAAAATGTTTTATGTACTACTAGATAAAAGATAATGAATGAAATTAAAATCTTACTTTATGTGAAAACTAAGTAACATACAGTTTCAAATCAAATGGACGTACTTACCTTTCAGCAGAGTTTGGTTTCAGAATGTTTTCATCATTGCTGTCAAAATCAATGTGATTTACATTTTTATTCACTGGAAACGCTTCGAAAGCGTCTAACGCATCATATGAATTTTTCCACGACTCATCTTCAGTAAATTTAATGTTATTTGGTCTGTAATGGATAAGTTTTATTTCAATTATTCTGTGAAATATTTTTTCGCTTAATCATATCAAGCAAGTTAGGAAGAAATACAATTCACCATTAGTAAAATTTAAAAAAAATATGTATTCATTCATTTGTTCATTTATACATCAGTTAATAGGGCCTAATGACACAATTACAAAAGTATACGAAAAAGGGTAGATAAACCACTGAGTACAACGCTGTATATTTAAAAATTTATAATTAATTGACATTTATAATAATTAACACTATATATATATGTGCTGGTAAAATTTGAAATTGCTCGTAACTAGGACAAATTTTGAATAAAATAACAAAATAAATTATCAGTAAAATTAAATAACAGAAGGATAAAAAAAAGTTCAGAAAGAATGGTATTAACAATTGCACATCGCTAAGTAACTCTAAAAAGACCAACAGAAAGTAATTGGGTCAATGTATGATTTAGCCGTTTAGGATGAAAAACGATGAAACGAAGGTTAGATTTGAATTGATGTATGCTAATTGTATCTGGTAAGTGTTGAATTATGGAGTGAAAAAGTTTTTTAAGCCGTGATAAGGGTAAGTAATATAGACAACTGCTAGAGTATGTAAATTCGGTAAAAATTCAAGGATTTCTCAGGCTGTGATGAAGATTTTCAGGCTGTGATGAAGATTTTTAGATAAAAAGAGGGTAGAGAGTTCTGTATAATTAACACAATTATATGTTATTTGAAAGATAACCGGAAATAATAATATTTCTATACGTATTAAATAGACTCTAATAAAAATTTTGATAAAATAGGTGCGTAGTCATGATAAAAATATGACAAAGGATTATTTTACACTTCCTATCATAAATGGTAAAACCACTAAAAAGCTCCAGGGAAACGTAACATCAAGATCAGATTGCAAAATAGAGGAGTATGTGGTTGTGTTAATTTTACAGGAAAGCTTAATATTATTGGCATAAAGTGAACATGGGGAAATTGAGATTGGTATTGAGAGACAGTTTATGGCTAGCGAAGGTTATAATGAGTCAAGGTGTCATCCTAGTGGTACACCATAAGAGGCAATAAACTTGTTAGAAATAGACTTAGAGAGTGTGACCATTAACCTTCTGTTAGCTAGAAAATTGGTGACAGTAGAACAGCTTCCAATAAATCTGTGTAGTTGGTGACAGATCAAAGGGGAAACTGATGCAGAGAGTTGTTGATGAACTAGATAATCAAAAAGCTTCGATATGGTTCTAGTTCGAACTATTAGTCTATAATTGGTGATTAATGTTAGATCAACTGATTTATAAATTGGGTAGACATAGGAAGATTTACAAACATCAGGGAAAATGATATCATTGAACGATCTGAAAAAAAATGCGAGGGGCTGAGATAAGTGGTAACTGCAATTTATGACGAAAGGTGCTCGGATGAGGTCAGAACCAGAGAGATTGGAAGATTTACGATGTAAAATAGTGGAGGATATTAGATAAGAAGAGAAAGAAATGTCATCGTAGGTTGTATCATGTGATGGAATGGTGGGAGGAAAGGATAAATTGTTGAAGAAAGATTAAAAGTGTAAAGCGAACAATTGACACTTCTCCCATGAATAATTCTCGGTACAATATCCTGGGCTGCCTCATACATTCTGCACGGAGTCTTTTAAAGGCGGTATTGTCTTATGATAAATTCATCAATTTCCATAAGAGGTGGGCTATTTTCTTTATACGGACATGTTTAAGCAACTCATAAGATAAGATAAGATTAAGATAACTATGGAGGAGATTTGAAGCTGGAAACATGACGTACTTATATAAACCTACCTATGATGTCGTACATAATATGACAGAAACAATTAATACAATTATCAATATTTTCATCATAGGAGAGACTATGCCAGTCAATGTTCTCCAAAGCACTGCAGATTTCAGGATTACTTGCATCAGCTTTTTAACACGAGGTAGTGTTAATATAAAAACATGCATTGAAGTCTAATATAATGAAAACCCTACGTATGTAGTGCCAATCCGTAGGAAGAATTTCCTCTGATGTATCAACAATATTAATTGACTAAGTGGGGGTACCAAGAAAGTCCAGTGTGGAGGTATCTCAGCATAGGTGTAAACAGCTACTGAAGATCAAGAATATTGCATGTATGAAGGAAACGAGTAGCAGCGAGGCAACGATCTGATGTGATGTAGTCTGTAGTGTCCAATTGTAATGAATAAGGAGTCCAAGAGACGTGAGCCTGATTGAAGTTTCTATATTTAATAAAATTTCAAGAAGAATGTATATTATAGATTTTCTTGATCAGATCACATAACTTAATGTAGATTGAAGATGGAGACGTTGGTGATGTATAAGCAGCAAACACAATGTCATCAAAACAAACATGTTTGATCTTTATGACACATTCAATGTTAACGTTTATGGCTACTCTGTTTCATGTAATACGTTTACTGACATTAACAAATACACTACTGCCACGCCTGTTGGACGATTTCACTTCTTGTCTATCTTGCCTGTAAATCAAGTAATTATTGAGTGGAAGTTCAGAGTCAAGGGTATGTGGTTTTAGTCAGGTTATAGTAAATATACTTATATCCAGAACAACTGTTACTAAAGGTAACGTGATTTCAAGTAAAAAAAGTTCATCGTAAAATAATCGCACATTTTGGTAGCAAATATAAATTTTATCAGAGTTTACTTTGTTGTAAGCAAAAAGGCTGAGGTGATTGGTCATAAATTATAGTAGGGATACTATTAACATATTTGATTCGTTTCTTCTGTGATGGATTTAAATCGTTGTGCCTCTTTACTTGGTAGGCCAGTGATGACAGGTGTGCACGTTGCTCTTTAGTTTCATCGGTAGAGACTAGAATACCAGATGGTAATCTAGCTCTATATGAAAGGAAATACCTTACTATTTATTCGCTGCCCTGCGAGACTAAAAGCAGTCTTGGTTTACCTGAAGTAGGGATCTTGCCTAGTCATAAGATGTTATTAAATGTAGTGATGCTCACATTCTCAAGAAGTCTCGTGATAGAGGTAGCATCTAGTTCCATGTCTGGTGAAGGTTTAGCGACATTAAATAAAAAGGCATTAGATGATATTCAGATTCTTTTCTGAATCTAACGAGGTCGAAAATTGGAGGGAGTAGTTGGAGGACCAGATGAGGAAGATTTCTCTAAAGTCTATTGTCTACGTCCCACACCAAAGTCAACAAAGACTCAAGTTTCTTCATACCCTCATTCACTGTCTCGATCTTGGAAGTCAGTGCTTACAATCTTGTTGTCTAGTGTCACGATCTTAGAAAGCATGAAGATAGTAGTCCCCTCGATAAGCTTTTTTACATTATCTAGTGTAGTAGGTTCAATATTGCAGAATTACATTCTATACAAGATAGTATTGCGGTTGAACGAGTGGTAACGATTCACATATTTGTTGTAAATAGACTGAATTTTAAACGAAATAGCGTCTACAGTTAAGGAAATATTTCTACAAATGCAGACAAGATCAATCACATCTCTTATGATAAATGTATATGTAACATGTGAGCATTATCTACTATTGGCTCGTATTCTAAGTGGTACGATAACTCAAAATTTAAAAAGTTATAGAATCTACGTTACTCACTTGGTAATTTTAATATTTAGAATAAAAAAGTATTTGTATTGTTTCCCTTTTAATCTAAGGACTACATGACTTTGAATACTTGTCAAATTTTTTCAAAACATATTATAGTACCAAGTGCGTAGAACGCAAATAAATTTCCTATATTCTAGGAATCGAAAGTTTCCGAGCAGCAATAGTAAAACTCTTTGTAATACAACGCCAAAAAAAAAAAAAGATTCTCACATGCCCTTACGAGAGCACTATAATGCTTAATTTTAACTAATCATCGTTTTTTAAGAAAAAAATGCATTAGGGTTACTTGAAGTAAATAGATCCATCTACGAATCCATGTTAAGTACAGTTGCCTTATATCTAATAAAGTTGTAAAAAATGGAACGGTTAACTTATATACTCAATGAAACATTGAGCCTAGAACAACTGGAACTAAAAAATTAAGTCACATGGCAAGAACAATGTTACAAAAAAGTACCACAATTCATGAATACTATCATACGCAATACTTAACAATTGTACAAGAAGTTTTTTTCTACGTACGTATTCTATTAGTGAAATTTAGAATATTCTATTTTGGGCAAAGATTAGAGCTACTAAAATAGATCACTTATAATTCTTATCCTCAAACATGCGAGGACAGCTATTGCGGTACGGTTGGTATGAAATTCCATACTAAAATTTTGGAAAAAAAGTTTTTAACAGTATAATCCCCGAAATTTTATTTTGCTTATATATCCAGTGTACACATGGCTGGGCATCGTCCTTTCTCAATCACTTTAAAAAACAATTTTTTTGGGAAATATACTGCGATATATGAGCTCAAAAATTCATTATCGATCCTCATGTAAACAAAGCACTTGATAAAATTTTTTTATATCAAAAACACTCCACTCTATTTTTAAAAAAGAAAAAAAATACGATGAAAAAAATTTGAAAAGAAATCAGAATATCATTTTTATTACACGTTTCTTTCCTTTTTGCTTATTTATTAAATACAACGTAATATGATGGCTTATAAAGTGACAAATATAATTAGCTTCAGGATTTATTAAGACAGCGCTATTTTCATTTTAAATTTAAGATGATAAATTGTGATAAACAAGATTAATTGCTCATGCTTACTATGTCTGACTCTCTAGTTAAAATGTAAACTTCTTATTTCATAAACTTTTAAGTGTCTATATCAAATGTGTGTGTGTGTGTGTGTGTGTGTGAGTGCGCGCGTGCGTGCGTGTGTGCGTGCGTACGTGCGTGTGTACATACGCGTGTACGAAGTGTTCTTGACGGCGGCAAAAAAACTGTAAGGTTAAAACTTTTTCTGCACGCACACACATTTATATATATATATATATACAAACGATTGCCTCTGCATACTATAATACACCTTTTCTAGTTATGGCAGCAACGATGAAATCGACAATGACGAATAAATAAATTATTAACTTATGGCGTGGTATAATTAATAATAAAATAAAATGGAGGCGATACAAGTAGCAATAGGAAAATTGCATAGATATAGTATTGCTATTACGACCATACATAAATCTTAATAATGAAATAACATGTCTCACATGTTAAAACCACAGAAAGTCAATTGAGACAAAATGTTTGTATGAAATAAGATCTAAGATGAAACATGTAACACTTGAGAATTGCATGGTAAATTCTTATGTTTGAAACAAATGAACAAAAAATATAGACTACTCAACGTTAATAGTACTACAAAATATAAAAGAAAAAGTTATTATAAATTTTCTTTTAATGATAATAGTTAGTTTAAAAAACCTTGTGAAAAAGTATTCCTTATCATATAAGAACTGACTATATAAACATTTTTTTAAACATTTTTCTAACTCTCTTTTATTTTCTTTTATTTAATTTATTTTTTTTTTTTGTTGTTGT
>NW_019379826.1:1400355-1449441 GCF_000648655.2 Copidosoma floridanum
TCAAAATTGTGGAAAAGGTTATGTAAGAGCAGAGCACCTAAAAAGACATTTTAGAGTATGTAATCAAAATAAACATCGTAAGTAAGATAATTGTAACAAAATTTTTTGTTATGGTCAAATAAAATTCAATGTGAAAATTTGACCACTTGTAACATTTAATAAAGGCTTTACGAATATATTTACATTATATATGGGGAAGCTGGGAGGGAGTCGGGAGGAGAGGTGGGGGGGAGCGAGGGGGAGCTAGCAAAAAAGTAGGTTTACTTAAAAAATGCAAGAAAATGAAAGAATAACTACCTTATTTGGGGGGGAGCAGGGGGGAGAAAACCTCGCTCTAACTCTTACGACTATATAATATAGGAAGATATATATACACACACAAGAGGGGCTTTGTCTCTCTGTGCACTTCGCACGCATAACCCCCAGAAGAAACAAAAGACCAATCAATTTAATCTTCAATTAAATTTCTGAGCAATGGGATCAATTAATTATACTTTACAAATTGATGACATATTTAAAAAAGCTAGTATTGTCATGTTACCATATCAATTTCGAAAATTTTAGCTTGGTTTCTAATTTCAAACAATATACAAGGTGATAAAATTTGAGTCAACTATTGTCCCTGTCAGTTAAGGTTTTATCGATAATAGGCACAAGCGTGCTCTTTTACACAAAAATTAAATTTTGAATTGAAAGATCAATCTTGTAAATCGTGCAGTTTACCGATTTCTGTAAATATTCAATTAAAGTAAAATGATAATCTTAAGAAAATTGCATTTCGTACATTTCGTACACGGAATGTTTTCATATAACAACGGTAAACTGAATCAAGGTCTAATAAAATTTTTAAAACAATATGTGAAAAATAGAATCATCATTATTTATGGTCCTGTTGGTTTAGGAAAAGCATTTCTATGCGAAACTTCAATACATAGCTTTATTTTTCTTATTAAAAAAATGTTATCGATGGCATGGACTCGTGTTGCCTTAATATTACTTTCTAAAGGAATAACTAGACACAGAACTTTTCTTTTACCTTTAGATTTAAATAATGTTGACGAATTGAAATCAGGAAAAAAAAGTAGATTTAATAATTTAGGATGAGGCTTTAATGATCACAAAAAAAGCATAAGAAATAGTCAACAGAACTTTTCGTGATTTATGTAATATAGACATACATTATGGAAACAAATTAATAATTTTAGGAGGAAATTTCCTTCAAATTCTGACAGCTTTGAAAAAAAATATTAAAAGTATGATTGTAGCCACAAGTATTCAATCATTGTTTTTTTGGTTATATTATGATACAGTAAAATAAGGTATTAATATTTGCAATAATCACCCAAAATTACTATGATTATTGTTAGAATTCCAAAAAATTTTAAACAACATAATTCTTAATTATTTTCCAAAAGAAATAAACACTAACTATAGCATAAATCATAGAACGTAAAAGAGATCAATAAGTCTAACGACTTTATCTGACTAATATACAAAGCAAAGTCGTAAAAACGGTTGTTATCTCTATTCTCAAAAACTACTCAGCCAATCGAGCTGAAATGTAGCATACTAATTCTTAGCGCTTCCTTTATAGTTTTATTCTAGTATTTATCTTGAAAAAATAAATAACAGCAATAAATAAGCTCAAAAATTTGCAACAATTCGCTAGCTTTTTGTTTTCGTACAGTAGGATCCGTAAGGTGGCGTAAAAGTGAAATCAAAGCTACCTGCTACAGTAGTAAGTGGATCTGGTTATAATATCCCCAAGAAAATCATTAAATACCATAAGCATTTACCAGCATTACATCATGAATAGAGTTGAGAGCCTAGCAGCTGGGTATCCCGGCTACCAAATACACTTTTCTACAACGAACAAATGACTTACGTTGAATTCCATCCCGAATCTCCAAGTTTAACGAGTGCCAAGAATAAAGGGCGTTCTAAACGCTCAAGTTTCCGGCGTAATACCAAGAGACGTCTAGCCAGAGCACAATCTGTTTTAACAATGTAGGGTTAAGTGGCTGTTCTTGCGATCGATCAGGTGCCATAAGAGCGAATTTTGCTCCTACAGCAAATAAGGAAAAATAAGCCTGAGGATTTCGAGCAGCAACAATGGCTAAAAATTTAATAAGCCTCCTCTTTAGTGGTTCATCCCAACGGAATACCTACAGAGAAGGTATTCTCCAGACCCACTTTCCTGACTTAGATTGCAGGAAACAATTTTTCAACTATATATTTTTTTCAATTTTAAATACATACAGTTTTCACAAATAGCCCATTTCATTTATTATAACGTGAGAAAGTCCAATTGAACGGCCCTTAAAAGCCAACAATTATTTAATGGTGTAAAAGCAAAATACTTGAGTACAGTACAGTACAGTACTTTACAGCATTATTTCTTAGAGATTATTATTTGACCAAATAAACTGCATGGATTATAAACAAAAATGTTGTTAATAAGAAGCTTAGTTGTTCCAAAAAAGGTCAAGAATAGTTCGAAAAATTTTAACTGAAAACTTTTTACATTATGTATCACCACACTGCAGTGCTCCTTTCAGTGAGTCTCGGGCGAAGCCAAGACAAAGGGGCCACTAGTATTTACATAAATTTGTTAGTTTAGGTTTTTAATGATATTCGTAAAGGTTTTCCACCTCATGAGCTAAATTTAAAAATTAAAGCGATCATAATGGTGATCAGAAATAAAAGAACTGCTGACAGTTAACGTAATAGCACAAAATTACAAATGACAAAATTATTTTAATGTAGCATTGCAGCTGAAATTGAAAGTGGTGAAAAAATTGAAAAAAAGTTTGGATTCTAAAGATAACTTCGAATGCTGGAAATACATCTTTATTCCCCTTCGTTTTCTAGCAAACGGGATTTCCTTTAGTATTAGAATTTTCTGAATAATAAAGAAGAAATAGTAAATTATGTTTTGGAAGAACTTTTTTTCATTTGATACAATTATATTCCGTAAAAAAATTTTCTAAATAATTTTATTTTCCTTTTTTTTAACGATATTTTGAAGATGCAAATGTAAAACAAAAAATTTCTTATCACAGTAAAAATTTCAAACTCCTAATTCAGTTAATAATGACAAATTTTTGATCCAGTTTATGAAAAGCTTGGAAAAAACAAAGGGAACGAAATAATTCAGCACACTTTACTGAATTATTTAAAAAGCTTTTTTGTGAATATTCGATGTTTAAACAGTTTATACATTGCATATTGTTTACTATAATTTTTTCATGTCGTAGATTGGTACTTTCTCAATCATATGATTAATGTACTTTTTAATATCTAATAAAAAGTCACTTGCAGGACATTAGCATTACCCCATAGGTGGTATGGAAATTTGCTAAATATTTTATTTATGTGAATTTTACATCATGATTCCATTTGAGATAACAGAGAAACGTAGAAAATTATTTTAAGAAAGTTTGTACCTGCTGTGTAGAGCATTAGAAAGTTTTTTTAAATTAAGACCTCATTATAATGAGGGAAAATATCATCTGATTATGTAGGGGGTCGGTAGGAGCTTATGGATGGGTTCTTCTAAAAGTTCAGCGAGGCAGTGGTAAGCCTGTGAATTTTTCGGAAAGTTGTGGTGCTCGGTGGGGGCCTTCGGGGTTTTCTTAAGAACTGTGGGGGGTCAGTGTAGAATTGCCTCTATTCTTATCTGTTACCAAGACGTATGACAAGTCCCATAATTTTTAGACCACCTTAAGATTAAATTAACAATCAAATAGCATTTTTAGAACGTTACTAAAAAAAAAAAACCAAAAATTGAGAGAACTAGATATCATAATATGGAATAAAGTGTCAATGATTCCATCGAAACCTTTAGAAATAGTGGATTGAACACTAAAACACTTTGTGATAATGATTTACATTTTGGAGGAAAAACAATAATGTTGAGCAGACATTTCAGACAAATTTTACCATTGTTGAAAAATAACTTCCAATCAGCTTTTATATAAAAAACAATAAGGTACTCTTATTTATGGAAACTCTTAAATATTTTGAAATGAAAAAAAAAAAAACAAATATCACCAAATAAAAAATTATTTACATTTTCATTAGATATACGAGAAGGTGAAATTAATTCGTTCACAATACCATATAAATGAAAAACGAAGGACTTCCGCAGAAAAATTTTTGATAAACAAATATTTCTTTCATAAATTAGGTTATTTTAACTTCACATAACGAATACGCCTAATTATTAAACAATAAAGTACTAAACACTACGAAAGGAACTGCTATATCTTACTACAGTATTAATAATGCAACAGCACAAGGAACATATAAATCTGACAAAAATATAAAGTCAATTTTTCAATCTAAAGTTTCAATCACAATTTATGGAGGCTTACCTTGTTATGAGATGAAATTTTTAAAATATTTAGTCGTAATGTTAATAAGAAATTTAAGTATAATAGACGAATTAAGTAATAAAACTCGTTTACACACAATAAAATTATATAAAACTAAAAATAAAGCTGAAATCATTACAGGTAAAAACAAACGACAAACAGTATTTATACCTAGAATCACTAAATACTGGGGATCATTTTTGTTTACCTTTTATTTTACTTGGAAAACAATTTCCATGAATTTTGGCTTTTTCCATGGCAATAAATAATTCACAGGGCAAATGTTGATATTCTATTAAATTATGTTTTAAAAAAAACCTTTATTTTCCCATGGCCAATTATTTAAGGCTTTATTCTCATGCACAAATACAAAAAAATTTTATTTGAAATGATTCTAATCATGATCAAAGATAAAAACAATTGGATAGCAGAAAATTTTTAAAATCTAGCAATATTTGTAATAAATACCGACGTCTTAATCATATCCATTGTATTAGACATTAATGTATTTAAAAAAGTACAACTAATATAAAAATATCTATTATAAAACGTATTACAGCTGTAAGATATTATAAGCTATTTTATTTTCAGACATAAATATTTAAAGTCTAAGTATTGCATGTTAAGATTTGAAGATTACTCTGTAGTAGTAGGCGAAAGCTTTTTCCAGACAGTTTCATAGATATATGTCATACGGCAGACATAGATATATGTCATACGGCTGGCGCCGGGGGCGTGGCCGGGGACCGTTTTTCCCCGGGGTCACGTGACGGGAGAGGCGGAGGAATGGACTAATAACCCAATACAAGTTTCGCGCGTAATTTAAAAATATAATTACCGACATAATCCAGTGCGAGTTTCGCGCGTAATTTAAAAATATTATTACCGACATAACCCAGTACAAGTTTGGCGCGTAATTTAAATGTAATTACCGACATTGGTCGGTAACAATAATTTTTGCACGTGACCCAATAAGCCGAAAAAGGCGCGCGTAGTTTAAATGTTGCTAGGATGGTAACAACAATTTTTTCCTCGCAGAGAAAAGATGTTACCGACATTGCTTGGTCGGTAATTTTTTTTGTTTTTTTTTAGCGGAGTGAAAATTAAGGGGGTTCCCCCGATTATCTGCTGTGAAAATCCATTAATTCAAAAGTGCGAAAATACGGCTAACGCTACTACCATTTTTCTTGTTAAAATTTGAAATTATTATGAAGGTTAAGGGAGTGGGTGGTGAGCGAGGTTTTTTGAATACAAACAATTCAAATTTATTCAATACATATATTGTATAAAAGCACACTTAAGGTTTACATATGAGTTAATATAAATTTAAAAAAAAATGTGCTATTCTATGATTGCTCTTAGGTTTGCTAGTTTGAGTACATATGTTGCTTACAATGCGATTATTTTTAAAATTCTTACGTCTAGTGATACAATTAAGAAGGTTACAGCTATTTTATCGTTGGTGAGAGTATCTGATGAAAAAAATGAACAAAACATGCCTAAAGAATAGCTGTTACATATGAAAAATAGAAAATCAATACAAAAATGTCCGCAAACGCTAGAATTAATAATTTTAAGCTGTTGTACATTTCAATGATAAGTAACACAATTTCATTTTAGTCTATCAATATGCTGGGGTATCATGGGAGGCAGACCATAGCTGTCGAAGTACACTCCATGATCTTCAATATCGACATATATAGCTTTTTTTTATTTTATAGTGCTCTACGTCCGACTCCTTTAATAAGGGCACTACTATGGGCACTTAGCACTTGGGAGAAGAAAGGGATGAGGGATGGGAGGCCTCCCATTACTGGGAGGAGGTAGGGGAAAATTAGGCAATTATGCTGCGAGGAGGTCGCCTAAACCCTCCTGGAGAAGCATTGCGTGGTGAAAAAGCACATGTGAAAAATCACAGAAGTACTTGCCCGTAAAGTCGCACTGGCCGGAAATTGAACCACGATCTCCCGCGTGCCAATCCACGACCTAGCCGACTAAGCCACCGCGTGCTCGACATATATAACTACCCAATGCGTGCCCGGCTTAGAACTTTCATCGGTGTTAACTATGAGAGCGCACGGTCTCACCCGAATAAAAGGTAGGTGATCCGCAGGGAATACTTTTGTCGTCGCTGCATGCATACTGCAAAGAGATCTACGTAGTTGAGACGAGTCCATAATAAACGATGTATTAATTTTTATGAGTTGAAATCCACAACTACTTGATGATTTGAGTCAATTTCCAATATGTTGTCAAATTCAGCATATAAAACACAATTTATAGTTTTCGTGAGAGCTGTCTCGAAGCGTACTTCTATTTATACTGTACCATTCTTTACTAAATTTCAATGACCTGCAAAATGCGCCAAAAGATCGGGCGTAAGATCAAATGCAAACAGACAATACCCGTTGGGATAGTTTTTCCTGTGGATACTATTTCCCTCATTCATGTAATAGATCCCGGTCCCCGAAAACAAAGTATGATATGCTTCCACGTACATAGGTGTGCTTCCTGTAAAAGTCGGTTGTAGCGGCTTACTTGGGAGTTGTACACCATCAACGTACAACGACAAAAAATTTATAGAATAAATTTGAAAGTTGAAAGGATTCATCTTTCAATCCCTATTGAAGGCTTTGTTGTCAACAAAACCTAAAATGATTCTTTTCGGAAGTTGTCCGAGGATAACATTATCTAAAGAGTCGCCGTTTATACCGCTATATAGGGTAAAAGATTTGACTTCAACGTGCGTAATTGGATATTTTGCCGTAGTGTTTGCCAGAGTTTTTGCGTGGGCAATCAAAACTGTAGGGCTAACTTTCACTCGCTGAACGAGAAGTGTAGCCTCGCTAATGCTGACAGAATAATTTTTCGTTGAAGCATCCATGAGACAAAAAGCATCTTTATCTTTTGCACGCACTAGACGTAAACGAACTTCGACGCCATTTAATAATAATTTATCCTGATTGAATACGTCACAATGTAAATGACCCATTAAGTCTACGGTCTTTCCATCTTTTAAATATTCTTGACGCTTAGTAAGAACTGAATTTTTTTTCGAACCAGGTAATTCGTCCATTATACCAGCAATATCTGTTTCCCACAGATTTGTCGACAAATGCGATGATTTTGCAGCAGGACCGTAATTTAAAAGAGTTTCAATGTATGCTCTGTATGGGTAAGTATTATTTGGAGGAGTTACGAGTTTTTGATTAAAATAAACGTCAACCTGGTTAAATATCGAGTGTAAAAAATTGTTCACTGGAGCTACAAGCGCATCCCTATCCTTGTCGTAAGGTGTTAATGTGACATTCACTCTGAGCATCGTATGGGCCAAGTTGATATAATCCTCGTTTTGAGAACTGATAACGAATTCTATGGGACTCTCGTCGCTTAACGACGAAACAGGTTTGTAATGCACCCATCGATTAGTTTTTAATGCTGTCTGCGTGAGAGGAACGGAAAATAAATCCAACTCGCTCTTCAGACAAGGATCCGTATGACTATGTAGGAAAGACATGATTTTCCAAAAATATCTACAGGTCTTGATTTTTGATTTTTTACGGCATTTTTTGTTTTACGACAAACTTTATTTACTTTTCTGTTTGGTTTTTTCTTCTTACTATTTTTCTTACGCGCACCTATTTTTTGTTTAGCTACTTTCGATCGACCTTCTCTTTTCTTTCTTTTCGCACTTTTTAATGAGATGTTTACACCACCGCTTCTACGTCGAGACTGTGCTCTTTTTTACAGGGCAAAGCATTATATCCCGATCCTTCCATCAAATTCACAATTTTTTCTGTAGCTTTACGTTTTAAATTTTTACCGGATTCATTCATCGGATTCTTAAATGCGTTTTTAAAAGGTATATTGGTCTCTCCAATATCGTTTATTATATTCACTCCCGCTCGTAGAGCTTCTTTTCTATCGGCACGAGCACCTCTGACTATGTAGGGCATAGCACTCCAAAATAGTCCAGTGAAAAAAGAGCCTAATCCATGCCCTCTCTGTCTCTATGACCCCGCAAACACATGCTTGACTCCTCTTCCATCCCCGTGCTGTGTGTGATACCCCTCGTAAAAAACCATTTTGTAACGATTTGCTTAAAAGAAAACTTTCCTAAAATGTAACACCACGGTCAGTGTCCCAAACTCAAATGATATTGGTTTACCAAATTGATCTCTTATATCTATATCAATAGTATGAAATCTATTATTAAGGAGGGTTGAGTAGACTGGTGGAGTATACCTATTGTATACTATGTTTTGTGTGAGGTTTTCTCGAATTGACTAAATTTTGTAGAGTGGGGGGTATTATTGTAACCACTAATTAAATCTTGTAAAATGTCTACGTAACGGTATGTATTTTTGTATGTAAAATATCTGTACATACGCTCTTTAAACGTTCGAATGACGCGCTTTACTATGGCCGCTTTAACTTCAGGGTTTTTGGCAACTCGAAATTTTATGGCACTGTCTTTCAAAAAGCACTGAAATTCACTGCCAAAGAATTCAGTCCCTCGATCGGTTTGTAACATAAAGGGCGAGCAAGATTGACTGTTTTCAAGAATTTTTTTAAAACCTGCTGTTACATTACGGCAACTTTTATCTTTTAAAGGTTGCACGCATACAATCTTGCTTAATACATCAATTACAATTAAAATAAAAGACACTCCGTCGTTGTAGTTTTTTAATGACGTCAGTTGAATGAGATCTGCTTCCCACAATTCATCTCTAGCATTAACATCGTAAAACAACCGTGGAAACTTTCGCCGAATAGATTTATGTAGAGTATAAGCATCATTTTTTTGCAGCCACTCTTTGATTTTCTCGGGGGAGATTTTGTTTTTATTTACTCTTATTAAATTGCGGACCCCAGAAAATGCTGCTTTATGGTTAGGGGTAATATATTGTTTCTCTAGCACAGTCATTATGTATTAATATCGTAACCAGCTTTTAACACCGCTTGATTTTGGTGTAGATGAATGTACTACATGCTTATCATCATTAGATTTGTTATCGTGTACAGTTTTTTCCAAAGGTGATGAAAAAGTCTCGTGTTCAAATGTTTACTGGTCCCATCCAACAGCAAGCTTGAACTGTCGCGATCTACGATTTTCAAGAGGTCTGTATTTCCCACGAGTTCTTGAGGAGTGTTTATCTCCCGAAGTACTTTAGCAAAAAATTTTCCCCCCACCGATTTAACATTTTTTCTTTGCCTTGCAGCATCATTAATTGAATCAATAATATTTGACCCATCAATTTTTTTTTACCTTTATAAATTACTGTACCTGTAATATCCCACTTAATATTGTTTTTGTATCCTTTTAAATGTTTGAAAAGCAGCATAGATTTTTGTTGGTACACTCTAGGTACAGTACTGACAATCGTTTCTTCGCTCATTCCATAATCATCTGTAGTAGTAGTGATATTTTTAACTTCGTTTTCAGCAATCTGCATTGGCTCACGCTTTTCATCGATGAAGTATAAATACCTATGTACAACTCTTAAGTATTCCTTTTATTTATCGTATTCATTGCTATACGAATTTGAATCTAGAATTTTTTTATCGAATCGTCTAATCGACTCAAGTTATCTCAGGCTGTCTGTGTGGTTTGTAAAATGGAATGTGTGAAAAAATTATTTGCGGCTGTAGGAGTAGAAAGGCTGGGATTTCCCCCTACGGTAGTGCTTTCTCTTTTTATTCTTTCGAGTTGGTCTTTAGACAGTAAAATCATTTTTTTCTCTCTTTCCATTTTATTATTTTTACAATATTATTGATAATATTTCACTTAGAATAGGTTGTAATATTGACGGTAAAAAACCGTTACCTTTTTGAACTATAATTTTCCTCTTTTCTTCCACGAATGTTTACCTCTACTCTTAGCGATCAATTGTCGTAAAATGCTTTTAAACTTTTTTAAACTTTTTGTTTTGACTGTTCTTCAGAGAAACAACACCTTTGAGAAGGTTTCAAACACACTCGCACAAGCAGTTGATTTATTTTTTGTCTCCTTTTTATAACAATGCAGCTCTCTGTTCTCTGTTTAGATGAGTGAGAGCTTCTAAAATCGCAATGTACCGTCTCTCGAACGGAGTTTCGCGAGACTCGTCTGCACGAAGAGGGGGTTGTTTAAAACGCCCGTTTTTCGATGTTGATGGCTTCATAGTCAAAAGAAAACTGAGAGCTGAGGGTTACTACTAACTATTTTATCTGTCAATTCAACCCAGATACGCAAATGCACTCGTAGCATATTTTGGCAAGTAAACATACTGATACTCGTCGTCGGGAAATATACTTGCACGGAATCTTAACTCATCCAAAGTGTCTTGCTTGCAATCAATCATTAGATAACCATGACCTTTAGCTGTTGCGTCTTGATACGCCTCTAGTACAAATTTCGGATCTTCCAGATATATCTGCCTCATCAAATGTTGCATTTGCGCACGATCGCGAGCGTTTTTAATTACTATGATATACGACGCGTTCAGACTTATGTCTCGCGAATGAGTTGACTTGTGAAAAATATTTTGCGTTATAAACATTACACTAATATTTTTATGATGACTCCCTTTTGTAAAAAGATCTACCACAACATGATTCGACGACTCGCGCATCAGATCGTCGATAATTAAAAGCTCTTTAAGATGGGGATCGTTTGAATAATCTGAAGGTTTTGGCAGTCCCTCGCAAAATTCAATTTGCTGTCCATTTTTCAAAAAATTTGCACTTTTATAACCATCCTGCCACTCTGCATAGTAAAATAATATACTGTTAAACGTTACGCTAGAAATTTGTTCTAAATTATTTAAAAAACTTTTAACGAAAACTGTTTTTCCGCAGCCGGTTGAACCGCAAATCATGCTTGTCCAGGGGTGTTGCCATCGGGTATCCATTATGACAATATTTTTTATACTAATTATAGCTTGAAAAGTTTGTAAGTTAAATACTTTTCCGAAAAGCATACCAATATACTATTCGACGGAGACCGCAACGCTACGGTGTTATAGCTAATACTTAAGCTTATATACATAAATGTATATATATATATATATATATATATACACACACACCCCTATAAACGTATAAATCTACGCATGGATTGCCTCTATGTGTGAGCGTCAGCTGGTTTGTCTCTACATACACGTCAAACGTCACTCTCTCCTTGTCTCAACTACTCTCTTGGGGATAATGGAACGAGCATGCAGCGGAAAAACATTACCTGTCTTGGTATCTATCTATGCAAATGATTGACTAGCATATTTCTATTACTTACAAGATAGTTGTAGTACCTTATTCGAATTTTGTAAGATGCAAGTCCTAAATGGCTCAGTTGGTCAACGATTTCATTCGTATGGAACGTTGATTCAATTCGAACTCTTCAGGACTTGCATATTATTTTTTGGTTTTTAATTTTATTTTCAATTCTTTCATATATGTTACTATTTCCCTAATATTTGTACGTATAGGATTTTTTTTTAAATAAATTTCTGCTGGGGTAGTACTCTAAAAAAGCAAAAAATATGAGTTATACGATTTTTTTTTTGCAATAACTTTTTTGAAAACGTACAATAAAAAATGTTAGTTTCATTTTTTTTATTATCACTGACACTAGCTACAACGTCTGGATATCCGGGGAACGATGGTAGCGGACTTGGACGTTTTGACATTTACTTGTATCGATACCACTGCAACTTTTTTAGGTATAAAATGTCTGTCAGAGTCGTAAAAACCTTGGATATCTACGACGAAATTTATGATGGTGAACCACTACACTTTCTTGTAATGTTTATTCTCTGGACCAAATTTTTGGTTACTGGAGAATCGATCGGTTGTGAATTTTGTCACCGATAAAAATAGCGATTTTTTTTTCTCCTCGTCCTCCTTTCTTTTTAGGAGAGGGGTCTTCTCTTCTTTAGTACCCTTTTCCTTCTTGATACTTGCTAACATCGTTAAATACTAAGTAAAAACAGGTTGCAGCATGCATTTATAATATCTTTTTTAACCGAATGTAGTGACATCTTTCTTACACGTTTGAGAAAATCATCATTAATGCGGATATATGTGTAACTGTATTAGAACCACTCCCCCCCTTTCTCTCTCTCTCTCTCTCTCTCTCTCTCTCTCTCTCTCTCTCTCTCTCTCTCTCTCTCTCTCTCTCTCTCTCTCTCTCTCTCTCTCTCTCTCTCTCTCTCTCTCTCTCTCTCTCTCTCTCTCTCTCTCTCTCTCTCTCTCTCTCTCTCTCTCTCTCTCTCTCTCTCTCTCTCTCTCTCTCTCTCTCTCTCTCTCTCTCTCTCTCTCTCTCTCTCTCTCTCTCTCTCTCTCTCTCTCTCTCTCTCTCTCTCTCTCTCTCTCTCTCTCTCTCTCTCTCTCTCTCTCTCTCTCTCTCTCTCTCTCTCTCTCTCTCTCTCTCTCTCTCTCTCTCTCTCTCTCTCTCTCTCTCTCTCTCTCTCTCTCTCTCTCTCTCTCTCTCTCTCTCTCTCTCTCTCTCTCTCTCTCTCTCTCTCTCTCTCTCTCTCTCTCTCTCTCTCTCTCTCTCTCTCTCTCTCTCTCTCTCTCTCTCTCTCTCTCTCTCTCTCTCTCTCTCTCTCTCTCTCTCTCTCTCTCTCTCTCTCTCTCTCTCTCTCTCTCTCTCTCTCTCTCTCTCTCTCTCTCTCTCTCTCTCTCTCTCTCTCTCTCTCTCTCTCTCTCTCTCTCTCTCTCTCTCTCTCTCTCTCTCTCTCTCTCTCTCTCTCTCTCTCTCTCTCTCTCTCTCTCTCTCTCTCTCTCTCTCTCTCTCTCTCTCTCTCTCTCTCTCTCTCTCTCTCTCTCTCTCTCTCTCTCTCTCTCTCTCTCTCTCTCTCTCTCTCTCTCTCTCTCTCTCTCTCTCTCTCTCTCTCTCTCTCTCTCTCTCTCTCTCTCTCTCTCTCTCTCTCTCTCTCTCTCTCTCTCTCTCTCTCTCTCTCTCTCTCTCTCTCTCTCTCTCTCTCTCTCTCTCTCTCTCTCTCTCTCTCTCTCTCTCTCTCTCTCTCTCTCTCTCTCTCTCTCTCTCTCTCTCTCTCTCTCTCTCTCTCTCTCTCTCTCTCTCTCTCTCTCTCTCTCTCTCTCTCTCTCTCTCTCTCTCTCTCTCTCTCTCTCTCTCTCTCTCTCTCTCTCTCTCTCTCTCTCTCTCTCTCTCTCTCTCTCTCTCTCTCTCTCTCTCTCTCTCTCTCTCTCTCTCTCTCTCTCTCTCTCTCTCTCTCTCTCTCTCTCTCTCTCTCTCTCTCTCTCTCTCTCTCTCTCTCTCTCTCTCTCTCTCTCTCTCTCTCTCTCTCTCTCTCTCTCTCTCTCTCTCTCTCTCTCTCTCTCTCTCTCTCTCTCTCTCTCTCTCTCTCTCTCTCTCTCTCTCTCTCTCTCTCTCTCTCTCTCTCTCTCTCTCTCTCTCTCTCTCTCTCTCTCTCTCTCTCTCTCTCNAAGTTTAATTATAGTATGTAAAAGGGAGTGCCATGCTAAACCTCCCAATGAAGATTTATGGGGGGGATAGTACTTGCATGTTGGCACTCGACAATAGTACAGATGGCAATCACAATTTCCATCAGCACAGACTTTTTTGATCGCGCATACTGTATCTATAACAAAAATAATTTATTTATTTATTTTTTCTCCTTATAACCGAAAGGATATGATAAGGTTTCCGAGATAAATCATCGCTTTTTTAAAACTATCGCGCATATTTTTTCTTCATTACGCGTTACCACTTCATGTATATCAGACTTTCTAATCATCGAATTTTTGATTTTGATTATGTTATCTGATTCTACATTATTATTTTCATTCCATCGATCGACCATTGTTACAATAGAATCGAAATTTATTTTTAACGAGTTTTCGTAATTTAATTCAATGCCCTTGACTTTGCAAACATCGTGAAAGCTTATACAGACCCCCAGTAGCTGTTCGCACATGATACGCATAAAATTTAGGACCTCCTAAAACGAAGCTCTCTATATACGATCCTTCACTATACATTTCTAATTCGTCCGCTAACTGTCCTAATAACGAACCAGTGGGTGGTTGATATTCACTGAGATTTTCGTCATTACTAGTAAATATCACCGAATCTGTATCATAGTACAAAACTCTTCGATCGAGTTTTATCAAGTATGAATGTAGTTCTAAGCGCACTTGAGCTGTTGTATAAGCCGCTGTAGCAACGTTTGTACACAGGTAAGAAAGTGACGCTTTCTCTTTATATCGCCACGTTACGTACATAACACTATCATTCGCCGGTAGACAATTTTCTACATACTTTTCACCATCGCATAACACCTTTACTATCATTTATAATCATTAACTACACATTACTAGATTGAGGTAAATTTCCCCGCTGACCAAATTTTTCCCAAAATGAATTTAAACATAATTTTGCCACAGATCGCAACCCAGGATTTTTTTTAATGTTGTCAATATCTAACTTAACACCTTCCTTATGTTCATAATTATTGATGTATTCTAATTTATCTTTTTCAGTTTTAACTGTACAGGGCCGACCACTTGCTTCTCGCTTAATTTTTAAAAAAGTGTCTATACACTCTGTAAATACACCACCGCTTTGGGAAACGGGCTCATATTTAACAACTTCATATTGCCAAATGACATTAATTTTTAATAATTTATATCCTAATTCTAGAGTTTTCTTGATTTCTACGGATACCCATGTACCGGATAATGCCCTATCCGACTCTAAATCGTGAATAAATTCGCCCTAAAAGGTTGTTGCCATACACGTGCGACATGATCCGAACAGTAAACGACAATTCATTTTCGTAGGGAGTATGGGGTGAAATAAATTTCGTGGTGGTAAAATTGTACATTTTACTAAGCCTTCGACATTTTCTTTAAAATTTTCAAAATTTTTTCCTGATAATTTCAAACAGTCATTGCCTGTATAAATTTTCGGATGGTTAAGTGGAAATGTCCCTGTTTTACAAATATAAGAGTATAGTGAGCAAACATCTAAATATTTTATCCTTTCGCTATCTTTAACCGTATAATGAGTAACAATATTACCTGTACGACCGCCGTAAAAATCATCTCGAGGGTTTAAAGTACAAATTTCAGCAATTGGGTGATTTTTTATATACTCTAAATACTCGTTATTCTTTTGTATAAATTCATCAAAATTATGCTCCCTTATCTCAATTAGTTCATAGCCGTATTCTTTAATTTTTAAACTTGTTTTCATAGTATTTTCGTAGCGTTCGGTAAAAGTTTCGTTATTATTTAATTTTTGATATCAATCGTTAGGGAAACAACGGATACAACCGTGAAAATAACATCCATGAAACTGAAACACAGTTCCTTTTGAATAATTTTTTTCTACACGACGTTTTAAGTAACCATCAACGACAGGGCCTTCTATTAATCGGTATTCTCGCGATCTACCTGCGTAAATGATCTCTACTTTCCTTACTTTTTCTTCCCACAAAAGCCAGTGGATGCATTTTTTAGAAAATTGTCCTGCGTGTGTATATCCACTTGCGGGAATAATACCGATTGTATCTTTTTTTTTAAAAGTTTTTTCTATATAGAACGGAACACGCACTCGCTATTGTCACGCTTTCAACAAAAAAGTCTACTTTTCCAACTTGCATGAAAATTTTTCAAAAAGCCGTGCAAGCTTCGCGTAATATTTTAACATCTTGCACACAATATTCAACAAGTTCTTTTTTAAAATCAAACTGCGCGTTTACCTTTGAAGTTACATTATCGTACCATTCTAAAAACTCTGCACGATCACGGATGTTCATAGAATCTGGTGCGTAGCAGCGCGAATTAGGATAAGGGCCTTTATAATTTTTGTCGTTGGTAACGAATCAATGTGGAAAATACCCTTTTTTTACATTTCCTGCAAGACTAAACGTTTTAGGTAAATCAGCCAATTTCATAGGTAAATAATTTAAACTATCTATAAACTTAGTTTTTCCTAATGACATTATCTACTATATATTTTAACATAAATTGACCATAAAAAGCCATAGAGTTATGTGCTACACAAATAAATAAAGCGAAAGTTATACTTTTAAATCTTACTGCAAAATCGACAAAATTTTTTAGACACTCTTCCCCCTCGAAGAATAAGCTGTTTAATACCACAGAGAGGGCAAACCGCGTGGACATTTTCTTCTTCTACTTCGTCTATATATGCATAGCATCGTTCTAGTACCACACAAAGGATTGGTATGTGTACTCGCGTGTCGGCAGTATCATGTAATTTTTTGTCTTGTATCATTTCAAAATCGTAAAATATAAAACAATTCTTCTTATTATTTAATTTATAATTTGATGTAATAGGTTGCATGCTACATAGTGTGTTAAGCGCATGAACACTTTTACACTCTTTGCAATATTTTTTTCCGCAATCACGCTTACCTTTCGATAAATTTATAAATCTATCACAGGTATTACATATTTTTATTGTTTCGCAAATGGTTTTTTTCCCGTGTTTAGGAGATTTCGTTCTCGAAAGAGAACCTTCAGCTTTATGATTATCAAAACATTTTCGACCATAAAATTTTCGCCCACAATCCGTGCATAGTATTTTTTCTAAGTTATTTATGTTACTGCAATTAGGGTTTCCATTGCATGCAGAACAGACCGATACACATTTATGACCTCCTATACAACTGTATGATTTGTTACACGTAATGCAAAAATAACTTGACTTCACAGCTAACATATTTTTAATTAGATAACAGTGACCAATATTGGCGTAATACATTATGTTTATTGATCAAGAACAACTATCTACCACATCGTCATCATTACCATCATAAATTAAAGAAGATTCATCGCCAAAAGTGTCATAATTAAATATCCAAATACGTATAATAAGTTGTTTAAAATACTGTTGAAATTTAGAAAACTGCATATCCATACCCTTGCTCATTATTTATATCAATGTCACACTTTCGCATTAGTTTTATAGCCTCTGATTTTTGTTCATTTTTTGTTTTTATCTTTTCCCATTGTCGGGCCCACGCGCGCGAGCAATTGTTTGCTGTCAAAACTTTACCACACACAAGAGCCCTAGCTAAACATAGGTTATCCCTATTATTTATCACTGAGACGCCTTTTTTACTTAAACTATTTATACCATCTTCCGGCCCACCCCACCCTTGAGGTCATTTAACATAAGTCACCTCAACTACTAACGTTTTCGCGATGTCAATTACTCGCTTACTCTATTCGATTTTTTTGCAGAGGCCCCAGATATCTTGAAAATTAATTTGATTTGTTAATTTGAAATATATACCAGCCGATCCTTCAGTTAACGCGTCAGAGTGCAAGTCGATACCTACAAGATAATTACTCGTAGTGTAATTTTTTTTAATAACACTAACAAGTTCCTGAAATTTGTTTTTAACCCATTTCAAAGAATTTGCTACATTCGTAGGTTTGGTAATTTTAAATCTTATAGTGCGACACGTTGTTTTAAACGATTTGATGAATTTTTCTCTATCGCTTTCTAGTATGATATATTTCATACCTCTCGTTATGTCCGGTTCACCCTCAGTCTGCACGGCGATGCTTGCAACACCTCTTCCATGTTGATGTTCGCGAGGCTGCTGCTCCTGAGGTTGTTCAATAGGAGTACTCTCATTCCTATCGACTCCATCTGTAAGATAAAAAAAGGTAATTAGAATATTATTTAAGACTTTTGAGAAATATAAATATAAAATTTTATTTTTAAATTTACCTGTGTTGGTGTAGTGTATCGTAGTTATTCCCGACGGACCAGGTGTGGGTTCGGACATCTCTTCCTGCGAGCGGTCAGCCTGATTTTCTACACGTTATTGTAAAATAAATATAATTAAAAAGATAAAATGAATGATGGAAAAAAACATGTCCATAAAGATTTTAATTTACCTGCAGATATTTTTTTCTTCTTGTAAGAAAGACCCTCCTCCCCCGACGGTCCAGGCATACTATCGTCTAAGGAGTCCTCCAGCTTTCTCTTTAGGGTGTCGTCGACGTTTGGGAGATTTTCACCATCTTCAAAACATATTTTGCCAACTAAAAAAAAGATTCCGTTTAATTTTTATCATCATGCAAAATTTTATAAGTATAAAAAATTTCTTAAATTGGTATCACTTACCACTTCTATCGTACGCCTCGTANTTTGCCAACTAAAAAAAAGATTCCGTTTAATTTTTATCATCATGCAAAATTTTATAAGTATAAAAAATTTCTTAAATTGGTATCACTTACCACTTCTATCATACACCTCGTACATTTTCTTCAACTTCGCGATGTTCCTAGCTTCAGACGGTAGACATTCTACGACAGTCTGTATAGCTATAGGACTACGTACCAGATGAAGGGGGTATAAGACGACAGCGTGCACATCCTCCAGGTAAACGGTGAAAAGCTCCTGCAATACTCCTCTTAACTCGTTAACGGTGTATAAAGGCAGCTTCTTACTAAACCACTTGTCAGGGTACGCTTTACGCGCATCTTCCGACACGATACTCGCGTATCGTACACATGAACGCACTACCTCAAACAACGCTGTGATATTAGATGCTCCCATTTTTTCCGGTTTTTTTATTTTTTATTTTTTATTTTACGGTGTAGCTAGCACAAACTTTTATCACGTTGTAGAGAGACACCGAAATAACTAACTAAAACACTGTAGCTAGCAAAAATTTCTTCTTTTTCCTATCTACTTCTATATTTTCTCTCCTCCCTTTTTTGCCAAAAATTTTGGCCAACATATGATAAATGTAAAAGGTGTACTCACTCACATAGGTACACTTTAGCCTTACCCTGGAAAACTATACAGTTACGGTATGATTCACTTCCGCAGTGGTTACTGACCCTTCTTCATGTTTTGAAAAAGATTAAAATTATTGCAGCCGAGGGACAATTGCTCACATCCGCTGTCGTCACTTACTTTTCTCTACAGCCGTTTGCAGATATTAACCCGGTGACTAAACAAGAGCGTTTTTCGGGCTTGAGCATGTTTTTCCCACAGCATTTTATATGATAAAATAAGGGTATACTATCTCTGCTTGTTAATCACATATTGCCAAAAATTTGAGTGAGAGGGACAATTGCTTACTTCCACCGTGGTTACTTACCCTTTTTCATATTTTGAAAAAGCATAAAATTATTACAGCTGAGGGACAACTGCTTACATCCGCTGTCGTCACTTACTTTTCTCTACAGCTGTTCGAAATCGAACTCAGTAAGATAGTGGACTGTATATTTTTGTGTATCGCACGCCGGATTTGAGGGAGCGTGAAAACGGGACGGGACGTAATAAAACGACACAATAATAAATGCACAACACACTTTTAAACACTTTAGCCGTTTATTATATAAAAACAATCTCTCTATTTAATTCTACTTTAACAAGTCATAATACTTGCTTACATGCAAGATAAAAAAAGGCAGAACTAATTTTTGAGTCAGACGGAGAAATTACGTGTCAATCGAAATTGTGAATCGTTTTCGTTACAATAATCTTACATAAAACGATACACGTGAAAATTATAAACACGAGCGCAAAGCGACTTACCGAAAAGGGCGTTTGAGGCTGACTAACGAAAACCGCAGCAGCAGCAAGCTGCTGGACAAAGGTAAGTATAAACAGAGTCTATTGGTGTATTAATAGACGCGCGCACGCTTATGATTGGCCCTTATAGGTAAGAGAATATCCTAAAGCGCGAGATTTCAAATCTCATAAACTAAATTTTCTATTTACATCAGTACAATGTTACTGATGTTGCACATGGTCCCAAGGTTGATAGACAGAAGTGTAACAAATGTATATCAATAACAAGTCTTAGAAGGACAAAAGGGTGGATCGCATTCCACTTACAAAAATTCGAAATAATGGAAGTTTTTTTTTTTTAATATAATGACATTCAGCTGGTAACAATCAGTAATACTGATGTTTTACATAGTCCCAAGGTTGATGGACAGGAGGATGGATAATATACAATTAAGTACCGTGTGAATAAAGCAGTGGAACGCTTTCCACGTACAATAGCAAATAATTCGAAAAATAAAATAAAAAAAACATAATAAACAAATTACTGATAATTTTATATATTTTTGCAAGGTTTGTGACTTTTAGATATGAGATTTAATAATCATAATAGTAAATGAAAAGAAAATAAATTGATCTAAATAAGACTAATTATTATTGTGTCCTGACTAAAGTTCAGATACGGTACGCAACAATATTAGTTTGTGTATTGGCCTTACAAAACTAGATGAAACGGTTCTAATCTTGGCGACTCTGACGAGAGACTTGGCATCCTTATAGACTTCAACAACCATGCCTAAAGGCCATTTACCAGGTGGAGAAGACTCGTTTTTTATGAGCACGAGATCACCAGGCTTAACCGAGCGTTGAGGATTCAACCACTTGCAACGACTTTGTAAAGTGGAAAGGTATTCAAGTGACCACCTTTTCCAGAAGACTTGGAGAGATTGTGTCACTAGCTTCCAGCGTTTAAGTGGCGATACCTTTTCAGAAGAAATATTGGGCTCTGGCACAAGAAATGAAGACCTCATGATCAAAAAATGAGCAGGAGTAAGAGGATCAAGCTCAGAGGAATCATCATTAAGTAAGGCTCTACTCAATCTGATGCTGATAAACTAGACACAGTCTAGCACAATCAATTTCTGATGTTGAAAGGTGAATCGAGTCAACTTCAATAAAAGAATACAAGTCAATAAACTGCAAAATAGCCTGTAAAGGGGGCTTAAGATTTCCAGCTATAGGTAAATATGAATTCCTTTGTTTAACTTTATGTAAACAACAGTATGTAAAACGAAGGCAATATGCTGTTACTCTTAGCAACCGTTCCCACTTGGAACAACGAGTTAATAGAGTCACATAAAAAGACTCAGAACTATTTACAAGACTATTTACAGAAGGCATTGAACTATTTACATTTATAGAGGCTTTACAACCATAATATTTGATTTTTGTGACAAGTTGGATCCTGAACCAAAGGGCATCTGACCCGATAACAACCAACCAATTTGCGAAGCAGAGGCAATTGGGTAGTCAGGGGCTAATTTGCGAACTTCCTGACCGATAATAATTGCATGGACAGATGCATCTAACAAAATATCAATTTTATCTAAACTGTAAAATTCTGGATCTGCTAGAATTACATCCTTCCCATAATCTAAATTTGCCAAACGACTACCTAGAGGTGGTTCGTAGGAAGAAATTTTTGGCACGACTAACGCATCAACAAAGTGCTCAAAACCAGACTCAAAATGAGGCCTAAATTTGAAAGCAACTGATTTACTAGCGTCCATGGAAATCAGTCCACCCACTCCTGACAGAGTCGTACTAACTGATCTCGGTTTCAAATGCAGCATATCACAGAGAGATTTAGTAATAAGACAACTCTGTGAGCACTGATCAATGAGAGCTCGAACCAATATACAAGATCCATCAGTGGCATACACAAAAACACGAGCAGTAGCTAAAAGCACCTTGGGTGAGACGATTTTATTACTGCTACATGACTGTACATTCACACTAGACTCTGAAGAAATCTGAGCTTGGTTTTGTACAGTAAAAGAGCTCGTCAAGTTAATTACAGATTTTGTTTGCTTATTTTTAGCAGAGACAGATGTAGAGCTGGACTTATCCCCTCTGTGCATAATGGTGTGATACTTTTGGTGGCAGTGTGAACACTTATTATTAACAGAGCACTCCCGGTTAAGGTGAGGACCAAAACAAGTAACACAGAGACGATGGGACTTCAGTAATTTCCATTTATCGCTTCACTCCTGTAATTTAAATGAATCACAAAAGACAAGATGATTTTTTTGATTACAAAATTGGCAAACAATGGAATCTGAAACAACTGTCTGATGTGCAGTAACACCAGATATAGGCTTACTACTAGAAGATCCCATATTTTTAAACGGAGTAGTTGCGCGAATATTTACAATCTTATTTACAGATTTACAAGGAAACGATTCCATTGTAATGATTTGTGCCGAAATGAAGTCTCGTAGTTGACCTAAAGTAGGAGAATTACTGCTACTACCTAGCATTTTTTGCCCATCCTTGTTCGTTTGAAAATCAAATCTGCTAACTACAAGAGCGATAAATAAGTCAGCATCTCCGACTGCTCTCTCTAAAGATATCAAGGAATCAACAGAACTTATCATCTCCTTAGATATGCGCTCCATTTTAGAGCAAGAACTGCCTCTCATAACTTGACAACTGAGAATAGTAGTTGTATACGTATTAATGAGATGACGTTTATTATCATAATACCGAGTTATGGTATCCCAGGCCTGTATATAACTCTCTTCAGACAAGGGTATATTTTTAATGAGGTCTAAAGCTTCACCCTTTAGATGCGCCTTAAGATGTTGATATCTCATAATAGCTAGTAATTCTTGCTTCCTATAGACTATAGCCCTATAAACATCGCGAAAATTCTACCAACTAGCAAAATCACCATCAAAGGATGGCAAGTCTATTGGAGGTAAAGAAGAAAAACTCTGAAACGAACTAACATTGGCATTAGCAAGAGGTAAGGTGCCTGTTGGATTCGAATGATCATTAAGCGAATTGAAAAAATCGTTAATATCACCCTGCACTGAATAAAAAGTATCCTCTTTCACTTCAAAGCACTCATTTTTAAAATAATCATGAGTTGTGGGTAAAGGTTTTATATTCATAATGTTATCATGAGTGGATTTAAACTATTCAAAAGTATCTCTGAGTTGTTGAAGCCTAGAGTCAGCCTAACCCCTGGTCATTTTCACCTGGCAAAGTTTCTTCAAGTTTGTAAAGGAACCTTTGATTTTGTTTAACAGATTAACTTATACCTCATAAAGGTTATCCATTTTGACAAGGTAAATTTCAATTCAAGTAATAAATATTCAATAAATAAATACAAACCGCGCACCGTAGCCAAACTTGAGTCAGACAAAGGCTAACTAATTCAACAATAACGCTAAACAGGACCAAGTATTCGTAGTTATGTTCAGTTCGAAAGACCTGCAGGACTTGACAGCAGCGGTGCCGACTCAATAGCCTGCAGAGACAGGCAGCAGCACACGCTGACGATGAAAGGACCCGTGAAGCCAACAGCAGCAGCGGTGTTGTCTCAATAGCCTGCAGAGGCAGGCAGCAGCACACGCTGATGACGACCAAAGCACGAGCAGTAGCAGCAGTGTTGTCACAATAGCCTGCAGAGGCAGGCAGCAGCACACGCTGACGACGAAAGGACCCGTGGACCCAGCAGCAGCAGCGGTGTTGTCACAATAGCCTGCAGAGACAGGCAGCAGCACACGCTGAAGACGAAAGGACCCGTGGAGCCAGCAGCAGCAGCGGTGTTGGCACAATAGCCTGCAGAGACAGGCAGGTGCAGATCTTGGTGGTAGTAGCAAATTATCCTAGTCATGTCAGCAGCACACGCTGACGACGACCAAAGCACGAGCAGCAGCGAGTCCCCAAAATAAACAATGGACTCGCTCGCACCCGACGACAAACGAATAAAGAAAAGAGAGAAGGAGATGTGGCTATAAGTGTAAGTGTGTGCGTACGGACTACGCGCCGGCACGTTGACTGCGGCAGCCTCGTCGCCCGAGAAGAACGTGAAAAGAAGCCAAGATGGCCGATAAAACGACCACGTGTCTTACACAAAAGGAAAATGTCCTACACCTATATTTCACCCCCCCCCCCACATCCGGCTCGAAGGACCATGTTCGAAATCGAACTCAGTAAGATAGTGGACTGTATATTTTTGTGTACCGCACGCCGGATTTGGGGAAGCGTGAAAACGGGACGGGACGTAATAAAACGACACAATAATAAATGCACAACACACTTTTAAACACTTTAGCCGTTTATTATATAAAAACAATCTCTCTATTTAATTCTACTTTAACAAGTCATAATACTTGCTTACATGCAAGATAAAAAAAGGCAGAACTAATTTTTGAGTCAGACGGAGAAATTACGTGTCAATCGAAATTGTGAATCGTTTTCGTTACAATAATCTCACATAAAACGATACACGTGAAAATTATAAACACGAGCGCAAAGCGACTTACCGAAAAGGGCGTTTGAGGCTGACTAACGAAAACCGCAGCAGCAGCAAGCTGCTGGACAAAGGTAAGTATTAACAGAGTCTATTGGTGTATTAATAGACGCGCGCACGCTTATGATTGGCCCTTATAGGTAAGAGAATATCCTAAAGCGCGAGATTTCAAATCTCATAAACTAAATTTTCTATTAACATCAGTACAATGTTACTGATGTTGCACAACAGCCGTTTGCAGATATTTTCCCGGTGACTAAACAAGAGCGTTTTTCGGGTTTGAGCATGTTTTTCCCACAGCATTTTTTATGATAAAATAAGGGTATACTATCTCTGCTTATGAATCAAATATTGCCAAAATTTGAGTTGGGAGGGTTGCGCTGCATAAAAAAATTTTGGGAGCGGAGAGTGCAACCACTATACAAGTTTTCAAGCGCGAGGGTTTTACTTTCCTATAGACCCGTTAGTCTTCCTTGCAGCTTAGATAACGGTTGACATGGATAATTTTCGCAGCCCCTGCAAAATTTTGTCGATAAAAAGATTTTTTTTAATTTAACTGTGTCGTACGAAACTGTAAAAAATGGCTCGTGTTGAATCAAGACAAACGCGTTTCTTATCGCGTGATACCTCTAAACATTTATCAGATTTTATTAATTCTATAGAAAATCAAAAGGACAACGAAAGTGCTATAATATCCACGGCAAAGGTGTTACAACATTTGTATCCACTCAACAAGACGGGTACGAAAAAAATCGTCGTGGGCCTTTGTTGCAGCTTTCCTAATGTCAGTTTACAGGAAGGGTAATTATAAATTCACATGTATGGAGTGAGTTGAAAGATTATTTTGCTTCTATAAATAATTACTTTACTGATAAAAACATCGATCAAATGGAACGCATACGAGTTGGTAATATCGAGTTGATATTCACATCATCTTACGGAATAAAAGCAGTGATCTTTGATAAAAATGAAATTAACGATGGACAAGACGGAAATAAGAAAAAAAAAAAAACGTACGGTTCAACCATTATCATGCAACACTGTACCTTTTTAGGACTCACTCAAGCTGTCATATGTGTGGATGACAGACTACGTCGTATCGAGGGTGCAGCAACGTTAGTTAATAAGTGCAAAGAATTTATAGTGAATGAATTAACTGTTTCACTACAAAGTATTACTCTAGTGAATAAAATCAGTGTATCAAATTTGGAAAAACTGATTAAAGAACATTACTCAACTCTACGAAAAAATGTTAAAGAAAATCATTGTTCTGCAATTGATAGTTTCTTTTTAGAATAAAATTTTGACATGGTATTTTTAGAGTTAACTACGTACTGTTTAGAAATATTTCTAAACGACATACATTTTAAATTAAATAGAATTAATAATGTGTAGAATATCGAAACAAAACATTTTCAAAATTTTGACATCGCTTCTAAACTTATAAATATTATTAGTTGAGTGTGTTTTTATCCAATATATGTATTAAATAAATTTGAATTGTTTTTATTCAAGAAACCTCGCTCACCAACCACTTCCTTAACCTTCATAATAATTTCAAATTTTTAGCAAGAAAAATGGTAGCAGCGTTAGCCGTATTTTTGCCCTTTTGAATTCATGGATTTTCACAGCTAATAATCGGGGGAACCCCCTTAATTTTCACTCCGCTAAAAAGAAAAAAATTACCGACCAAGCAACATCGGTAACATCTTTTCTCAGCGAGGAAAAAATTGTTGTTACCATCCTAGCAACATTTAAACTACGCATGGCTTTTTCGGCTTATTGGGTCACGAGCAAAAATTATTGTTACCGGCCAATGTCGGTAATTATGTTTAAATTACGCGCGAAACTCGTTCTGGGTTATGTCGGTAATTATATTTCTAAATTGCGTGCAAAACTCGTACTGGGTTATGTCAGTAATTATATTTTTAAATTACGCACGAAACTCGTGTTGGGTTATTGGTCCATTCCCCTACCTCTTCCGTCACGTGACCCCGGGGAAAAACGGTCCCCGGCCACGCCCCCGGCGCCAGCCGTATGACATATATCTATGTCTGCCGTATGACATATATCTATGAAACTGTCTGGAAAAAGCTTCCCCTTACTACTCTCTGTAGTAACAGAACATATAAAAATTCATCAGAAAAAAAATTATACATGTTACCTTTTTGGAAAAATAATTAAACATGAAAAAAAACACTTAAAGAAGCACAAATTTAAAGAAATCAGTTCATATAACACCTGCAACAACAGTTACAAAAGAGTTTATTGCTTACAAAAGCACTGCTTCACACACGAAAAAGTCATCAACAAAAATATCTGTCGGCAATGTGGAAGAGGATTTTTTATAAAAGTTTCTCTACAAAGACATTTGAATTTACAAAAATTCAAATAAGTAATTTTTAAACAATAAACTTTGTCAATTTAATGAATGCCTTTAAATAAATGCATTAAACAGTTTTGAAATATAAATTTAAATATAAAATATACACGTACCATTCAAAAACTTATTGGTTTATATGATATTTTATTTCCAGACAACATTGTTCATTGGGCAAGGGGTAAAGTGTGAGGCAGCGTAGGGAAGGGGTGGGATAGCGTGGGGATGGGGTGGGGCAGCGCGGGGAAGGGGTAGGACAGCATGGGTAAGGGTAGGGAAGCGTGGGGAAGCAAATTTTAGATTGGAATGATAACAACTATAGAATATATGAAGACGTACGAGTATGTTTATAAGGTAAAAAAAAAAACTGGGAAAGTAGGTAGGTAAGGTATAAAAATAACTAACCAAAACTTGACTATCAGCTGATAATATTATATGAGTGAAACCGTGAGGATTTGTGATGTATATTAAATTGAAAGTAGGTCGTCGTGATATAGTTTTAAAATGACCCGCTCCTGTTGTGTTTCTACATGTAAACATCATAACTACGAGTGACGAGCTGCAGGCATAGCTTTCAATAGTTAATCTATTACAACAGTATATGAATGTATAATTACAAATTATGGAAACAACTGACGTTGACTTACTGTTATTTATCAGTGCCACAGCAGACTCTAATAGAAAAGCTTAATGGGAGGAGAATCTGCACAAAGAATCAAATATAACGCTGAATAAATATTCATACATTTGTAGCAAACATTTTTGGCCAAATTGTTTATACTTTGCTGGTGCAAATAAAGTCGTAATATTACAGAAAGATGCTGTTCCCAGTGTTTTTCATGGATAAGTTCCGACCCAGTAATTACCAATAATACATGTAAATATGCACGTTGTTAAAAAAATTTTTTAAAAGAAAATATTTGTTGCTCGTGGTGTTGCAATTTCAACAAACTATAAAGACAGCATGGATGTTGGTTTGCAAACTCAAAAAAAGAGTACCCAGGTCGACTTTTTAAAGGACTTTTTCAGCGACAATGTACGTAGATCGTTACCTTCACACTCTACTGAAACGTAAGAATACCATAAAAAATGTTTTCTCTACACCAGTGTCTTACCACACACAATTAATTACATATTTTTTATTTAGGGCATTGGCAACAAGATCATCGAAACCAACACTAGTTATTCTGATTTGTCAGAAAGTATGTCAACAATAAACAATTTGAAAAGGCAAAGGTAATAATTAACATTTCATGGAAAAAATGGTGTCACCCACAAATAGTATAATTTATTCTTTGAACACTTTTGAACAGTACTACCCCCGGCCAACATCAACAAAACTCATCAAATGAGCTTGTGTCAATGGAAGAAAAGCATAAGGAGTGTTGATTCACTGTTACATCATTTAAAACATAATAATGATTTAGGAGAGACAATTTATGATTTTTTAAAAGTAAGTGATTTGTAAGTAGCGGTTCCAGAAACAACTGTCTGCGCACTCACGAAATAACATATATAATTGACAAGAAACTGTGTCATAAAATATAGCAATAAAATTTATACCCTAAAGAAAAAAAGTAAAGGGTATTTCCAAATCCATCCATTTTCACAAGCTTTCAGTGTTTTAAAAAGCGTTTAATGAGTTTTACGACTTTGTGTACCTATTACTTGTTTTTTTATTACACATTATTTTTAAGTATCATATACGAATAGATTGCAGATACAGTACGTACTATGACTGATTTTTTAATGCTACTAGTAACCTCATGAACTTTTTTTTTCTTTGTTTTCATCAAATATAATAAATCAACTTTGGTTGATTAGATTTATTAAAAATAATAAACGTATATCATGAATGTTTATACAATCTTTAGCAGGTATATAGTAGATATTATGGACGCATACGACTTACATCAGAGTACAAAAATGTATAGAAAGCATGTAAACTGGACAAAAAATTAAATCAACGTGCACTTAGCCACACAGGCCTTAAGCGAGAATGTTAGTACTGCGTTACTGTACCTACAAAATGTTCTCAATTTCGTAGAGTATGCACGTACTGATGGTACAGCCAGATTTTGCTTAATTATGAATGAAGCTTTTGACATTTTAAACTGCAGACAAAAATTTAAAGTAAACAAATCCTGAAGCTGTATCGATTCTTTTAACTTACATAAAAGATTTGTTAAAATAAATACAATTATTATTTACTACCGGCCCCCCGTCTCGGGTTCACCCGAGACTTACTAAATGGAACACCGTCGTGTGTTGACGTGTAATGTAAAACGTTTTCAGTTAGAAATTTTACATATAATCCTGACACTTTTCAGAAAAAAGATCTTCTTATTAAAAACATATTTGTTCGCAATCCATACAGTTAATTTGGTTAAATAATAAGCTGCATAAATTTAAAAAATAATAATTATGCTGAAAAGTACCGTGCGTTCCTTATGCCATAAAATAATCGTTGGACATTAGGAGCCGTTGATTTGCAGTTTCTTCTGTATAATTTACGAAAAGGGCTATTTTTTAAAGCTCTCAATATTTAAAACTCCCTAAAAATATATACATTAACAAAAATTTGTTTTCCTCTTGTCTTACTACTTTACTATCAGATCAACAAAGTCCTGGAGATTCATCTCTACAGTTTTTATCGCAACAAAAATACAAATACATTTTCTACTTATTTAAAAATCTGAAAGATTCAAGAGATAACTGTGAGGGTACAATGAAAAGCTGATCTTTCGCGTAATGGATTCTGTATTTGTCGATTTTGAAGCTGCTGTTTAAATCTCGATAAATTTTTTGCGTCAGTTTCTTGACGCCCAGAATTGTATTCAAAGATACATTTGAAGTTTTCCATCCAATTCACCCTCTTGCGACTTTTGGCATGCTAAAGATTTTTGTGACCCTTAAAGGCTGTATTCTGTCAATTTTGTTTAGTTCTAATGTATTTTTTGTTGGCAATGTAGTTCGACGTCCGACGGCCCCACAAAAGACCGGTGAGCTTTTTAAGTAAACTCTTTCTTGACTACAGTTTCCAGCAAACGTGATTGCCTCTATACCTTAGGGTGATCTTCTCTGGCCTGTTATTGCAGTACCACACTGACCAGGAAAAAAACTACAATTTTTGAAGCTTTGGAGCTAGTTGTAGAGCTCTTTTTCAACGTCTCCTGGTATAACGTCGAAGACGTTGGTATCTCCTTCTTTATGTGCAGACTCAGTTGTTTTGGTGATCTAAGGTGGAGAGGTTGGTTTGTGATGCTTGCCCGTTGGAAACTGTCCCATTGGCTCACATTTATTATTTTTTCTTCATAGCTATTAGGTTCTCCCAGCACAGACCTTGAAGAGGATCGGTGATACCTAGTTGAATGCTTAGAGTCGAGAGGGTAATATAGGGTTGTCACTGGGTTCCCAGCCTTGCGACGAGCAACTCTGCTCGTGACGTCTGCCAGTGAATGACTGACTTGGTTTAATAGTGGTCGGCTTTACATAGTCTTTTAGTTGACGAGTCGTCTCCGGAAATCGTAGTAAAAATGTATTTTTTGGCAAAGTAGTTTAAACTTAGGTGGCCTGATAAAAGAACCGATGAGATTGATGATTGAGTAGGGAACGCAAATACTTACAATGGCCCTGAAAAGGGCCAGTGGTGAAACTTCGAGCGATGTCTTATTATTATTTCTGATGATAAAGATCTGGGTACAGGTAGCTTGACTCTTACCCTCGAAGTCTCTGTGTACGGAGACCGTGATGTAGGAAGGTACACTGCTGACCAAAGAATATATCTCGTCTTTGGGTCGTCCCCCGGATAACCAACCTCTCATTGTTAGTCGGGAAAATGGGCCTAGAGAGTACCTTCTCTGTAAGTATGCCGTTGGGAACGACCACTGAGAAGGAAGTTGTTGTGGCTGCCTGTGCTCCTCAGGGCTGTTTTCCCTGGATTACATTTTTAGTTGTAAATTCTCTGACGGCACGGCACCAGGCGGGATGGTGGAACGGCCACATTAATTAGAAGACAACTGATACAGCTGCTTCTGAAGGCGGTCGTGGCTGAGCGGTTAGCATAAATGATCGCGAATCCTTAGTTGAAGGGTTTGAACCCCTAAAAGGCGGAGCATTTTACTATAATATTTCGGACACTTTAGTCCATTTATTTAACAAATCGGAATTACCTGCTCCCCATCTACATGAGAATCTCTAAAGCTTGTTCCGTAACAAGCGTAATTTGGTGTTGGAAGGTGGGATGTAGCTTGGGATATCGCCTAAGGCGGTCGAGTTGGTAATTCGTGCAATAAATTAACTCGGATGTGCGCCGGATACATCCATCACCGACTGCGAAGAAATCTTTAGTACTTCAGGTGGCCGATAAAGAAAACTACGTCTTCTGGTCAGTCTGTACACTAAAAAAGCTACTTTGTCACGAAACGATGTTGAGGTGAGAAGACAGTACGACGATGATACGAGAATATAGCCTGTCGAGGGACACCAAGACATATGCGAGAAACAGACTAATAAACAGTTGTCTAATTTAGAGAAACAATAATCAGCTGACAACGTAGCAAGAGGTGTCATCGGGGACGATGACCCATGAACTGGCGAGGTATCACGGACGTGGCTTGGTTCAGTCAAGCCAGCACCCGTGTGTTGGCACACCGACGTACAACCGACGGCACAATAGTGCCTATAAGAGTGCAATTACTACAGCCACTCTCGGTGGCGGTCGTGGCTGAGCAGTCAACGTAAAGTTTCGCGAATCCTTAATTGACGGGTTCGAGCACCTGCTTCGCATTTTTGGCGGAGCATTTTACTACAATAGTTCGGACTCTTCAATCCATTTATTTGATAAATCAGAATTACCAGCTCCCCATCTACACGAGAATGCCTGAGCTTGTTTGGTAACAATACATATCAATAAATAAAGCATTAAATTATAACATTATCGTAAACCACTAGGTATGACGGGGCAGTTACTAAGCATCTTAATTATCACTAAAGTCTAAGCTGATAACAGAACATTCATCACCAAATAACATGGGGTACTTACTGGCCACCTTATTAATGTAATTATTGGTTGGTAAGCGGTCCACAGTACCTAGTAATTGTCGCTTGTGTTATTATTTAATGCTTGATTAATTCAATCATTAGCCAATAAGCACCCCGTGATATCAAGTGATTGACATAAATGTTATAAACTAACGATTCAGTAGTTAATCTGTAAAAATATATACATTACCACCTTAAAATCGGAGTAAAAAAATTGTTAAAAAGGCTTTTGTCTGTTTGTTGAACTTCTCGTTTCGCTCTTCAGTATAGAATAAATGTGTGAATTTGTACAAAGGTACATGACCAACCAAGAGCTGGGTGAAGAGCAAGTAAAAACTCCAAAATATCGGTGAGTAATCTTGAGAAACGTTTCGTTGGGCTTAACACTAACCACGTCAGGCTTGGTATTTTTTGTTGTACCGATCAACGCCGGCTTAGTACATTTTAGTGTACCTCTGTAAAAAAGGCTTTTTTTTAATTTAAAGACTCTCTTCTGAGTCCAAAAATCTGAAAAGGCTCTTTCTTGACTTTTATTCTGTATTAAAGATTTAGACAAAAAAATGGACTGTATGATATAATTAACGCTGGATATATAGTAGGGGGAAGGGGGAAAATGGGAATGTTTATTGTCATGACAAAGTCGTCTCTTACTATAAATAATACACTGAACTTAATGTTTTACGAAAAATTAATATATTTTAATATTAATTAACTCCTCTTTAAACTTCTTGAAAAAATAAAACGCTTAGTTTTAAGTACTTGTTACATTAAATTAAAACTAGAACGACTTATAGCGATGCGTATAGCTTAGCGAGCAGACGTGAACTGGCGTTCGGAGCTCGAGAGCCTCGAAATCGTAAATGGGCGCACGCACATTCATTCATACAAGGGCACACATATAATCTTACTCTCTCTTACTCGAGGGCAGTAGTAAGCGGACTACTTTACGTAAGCTTACGAATGTTCTTGAAAATCCAACATTCTCCCCGATTTTACTAAACCGAAAGGGGAGCAACAAGATAAATTGAAAATCTATGATTCAAAACTGACAGAAATCGATCAAACAATAGTTAGAAATAGATAAGCATTACAATAAAAGCTCAAAGAAATATTCAAAATAAAACAAAATAAACAACAATTGATCGCTAGCTTTACAATTAGTTAAGTTAAACGCAAATTCACAAAACTCTTAAAAAATAAGGCTTACGTACTACGATAAGATAACGCCTTCTCTTTTACAAATTATTCATCATTCGCGCGCAAAAGAATGAGTTTAGTCACTAGTCATTTGAGAGTCGCAAAGGCTAAGTGAAGTTTAACGACGCGGACCAAACCATCTCTGCCAGGAAACACCTCTGAAACTCGAGCTAACGGCCAATGGCCTGGAGAAGTATTTTCCTTCTTAACGAGTACAAGATCATTTTCCATCAATTATCTGCGAGGCTGACGCCATTTAATTCGAGTCAATAATTGTTGTAAATACTCGGAAGACCAGCACCACCAGAACTGCTAGACCACTTAAGTTAGAAGTTTCCACCAAGAGATTTTTACGTCGGTTAAATCAGGCTCAATTGAGAGAAACGATGGCCGCATAATAAGAAAATGCGCAGGAGTAAGGGATAGAAGATTCTCGGGGGGGTTAGTCAAGGGAGTAATGGGCCTAGAGTTGAGACACGCTTCTACTTGACAGAGCAAGGTAGAGTACTCTATGACAGTCAGAATTTGACTACCTATAATTCATCTCAAATGATGCTTGACCAACTTGACAGCAGACTCCTATAATCTGCGGAAATGTAGGGCAGCCAGAGGGTTAAAAACCCACCTGGTACCAAGACGAGCTAAATCATTAAAAAATGGTTCAGATTGGACTGTCACCTTAACTTTCTCAATTAGCTTTTTGGACGCGCCAATGAAGTTCTTGCCTTGATCACTAAATATTTCGGAACATTGGCCTCGCCAGGCAGTCAATCTGCTAAACGCAGCGATAAAACTCTCTGTATGATAACTCTCAACAAGTTCGAAGTGTACAGCGAAAGTTGAACAACACTTAAATAAAGCTATATAACCCTTAAGAGTTCCTCTTCCTCTTGCCTTAGACAACCAAACAGGAAAAGGCCCAGCGTGATCCACGCCATATCAAGAAAACGGAAAAGCGGGAATGGCTCGAGCTTCAGGTAAATCAGCCGTCTGTTGAGTAAGGCTAGGGGCCGAGTATCGACGGCACGTAAAACAATGAGAAACGATAGAACGAACAGATTGCTTACCTCAAAGTACCCAAAACTTTTGTCTTAATGTAGTGAGTGTGAGTATCGCTTTCTCGGTTTATTGGTCCTGAGCAGTCTCAAAGATCTCATGCTCTTGTTTAAAATACAACATCTGATAATACCGAATGAGAATAAACTCAGCATTTTTCAACTCGTCAGAACATAAAACGAGGCTTTCGGTCTCAAGAAAACTGCGAGTTCGCAATTGAGAAAGGCGAGGATTAAAAGCTGTTGCATTCTTTGACGATCGTCGATAAAGCATGAGATGATAAACTTTCAAACAGAACCTTATACAATAATCGGTAACGCGTAAAAGTTTGTGTAAATTACTAAACTTTAAATATAATGGCCAGAATTGATGAGTTTCGCAACGAGTCGTAGCTTGGCAAGATTCTTGATCTTGTGGCCTGGTTGTTAGTTCGGGGTAAGACAATATCTTCTCGTGAAGGTGTAACGAACCTTGAAACCAAGTGTCACTACATGACAATTGAGATGGTAACACTCCTCGAGAAGCTATGTCAGCAGAATTTACCCTTCCAGGGACGTGGTGCCAATACGCTAAGGGTAAAGAAGTATGTATAGCACTGCAACGATTGGCGACAAATGTAGGCCACTTAGAAGGCTGAGTACTCAACCCATGAATCACGTCCTTGAAATCTGACCAAAGATGCACAAAATCAAACTTAATCGATGAGGTATCAAGACGGTGCTTAGCAAGATTGGCAAGCAAGTGCGCAGCATTGAGCTCCAACTTAGGTACACTAAGTGTTTTTAGCAGAACCACTTTCGATTTAGATGCGAGGAACGAAACAAAAAATTGATTCTCCTAAACAATTCGGCAATACAGTACAGCGGCGCAAGCAACCTTGGAAGCATCTGCACAACCGTGTAATTCTAGATTGACGAACTTAGGAGGATAAAAGTTCAAACGAGAGATTGAGATAGACTTATCTCATCCATTTCTCTAGGCCAATAGATCCAGCGTTTTAAAATTTCACAAGGAATCTCTGCGTCCTAGTTTATCTGCGCTAGCCACAGGTCTTGCATAATAATTTTAGCATAAATAATTATAGGAGCTAGTCAACTAAGTGGATCAAACAATTTTGCAGTAGTTGATAGAATGGAGCGTTTAGTCCAAGTTTGATTGAGTAAGGGAGCATTAATCTTATAACGAAAAACATCTTCTTTAGGGTACCAAGAAAATCCTAATACAGATACCGAAGCTTTAAAGTCAGACATTCAATGAGGATTAGTGCTGAGCAGATGTGGAGGCAGGCCATATAATACATTAGGCTCATTAGACGCCCATTTCCGAAGAAAGTTAGGATGTTCAGTTTTAAATGTATAAATTAAGGTAAAGTACCCAGTAGTTGGACATTTTTGACAGTTGAAACTTTCTTAGCTGATTTATAAAAAACTAACAAAAAATGATGTTCAAAAAAACATTGCAATAATTATTGTAAAATTTTTTTAATTTGTTAAAAAAAAAAAAATATTAGGTTAATAAACAAAGAAAAAAGTTAATATCAAAGAAAAATCATCAAGACCCAGTATCTGGACACCAGTGTCCAGGTACAGGGACCAGCATGAGACTTGGGACCAGTAGTTGGATACCCCATGTAAATTAAATGAAAAGGAGGTTAGGGTGGACCTAATTTCAAAATGCTTCCTTACATCTCTCAGCTAGTCAATGATTATAATCTTTTTCACTACATTGTATAGTTTCTGGTGATCATTCAACTTAATTTTAGTTTTCAATAGTAACATTCACATGTTATATTCAGTAAGAATCAACAATTTTTAGTGATTTTTACTGTCCAAGTACTAGGTATAGGAACACTCCTATGTTACTAAAGGGATCTATTTTTGGACAGCAATCTTACATGCTTCGCATTTAAAACATATTTTTTTACGTAAAAACGAAATTGTAGATTACGACACTACGCCGGAAAGTTGGAGTTTATGACTGCGAGGTTGTGACGGGCGAGGCAATCATAAGTCGCATGCCATCGACTTAAACTGTCCGGCCGAGTATCGTATAGTACTTTTCTCCTTCTCCTAGCCGAAAGTACGTTTTTAACTAATAATACCAGTACATGCAGCATCCGCTGATATGTATAGGTATTAAGGATGTATGCGCAAACAGTGTGAGCTTACGAGCTGACAGCTCGTTGATCGATTATGCTTGCTGCTGTGCTGCCGTGCATGTGTGTGTTGACGCCCGCCAACCCTGCGACGGCCGAGCCGAAGGCCAGGCCTTGCAGGTCAGAGGCAGGCGTCAAAAAGCACATGCACAATTTAACAAAATGAAAAATGAAGTCATAGGAATAGACACAAAATCACAAAGAAAATAAAATATGACCATCTAAATTTTAATGAACTACGAAAACAAGTTTTTATTTTTTTATTATTTAACATAAATAATGATTTATTATTTATTAACTACGGAGGATCGTCGTTGTATTTTTTTGTTACTTTTTTTGATTTTGTCACTGTACAACATTCTCAACTATCTCGTAATTCGTAAACACACAATTCTATAAAATACTGCTACGACACTAAACTGAGGTTAATTGGTCTCGACTCGAAACGAAAAAAGTCGTGTCTTGACTGTAAACAAAAGAGACTCTTTCTTGCCAAGCAGACCGACCAGAAGGCACGTACTTTTGGCTACACGGAGAAATTCTGTCACAGCTAAAAGCGGTGCACTGCTGCTGGCGAAAACAGCGTGCGTGGTGGGAGCACAAAACAACGTGCGCAGGCAGCTAGAAAACTGATGCGAGCCGCGCACATGATTTTGAGCTGCAGCTGCACACCGTTTTTCCGTGCATGCCATCGGCTTTTTCGGCTTTTTTTCTGCGAGCATAACGATGCTTAAATATACATCTATATAAATATTTTAATTTTTTATGTCAATGAAAATGAGTTACATATATATAAATTTTTTTTTAATGAAGTGTAGTTATTTTAATGAAAAAATAATTCATTTTATTTATCATAAATTGTGTCTAGTATACACTAAAAATACATCTTTTTTTAACATAATACAAGGAGTTCGTGATGACAACATAGTATACTTAATTAATTTATGGTCGTCCGAATTGGAATTTACTGTAAAAGCAAAATAATGAGAGTCAAACCCAATAATGTTATATTCCACATAACTAAAATAAATGTCATCATCAACGCAATAAATATTATAAATTTCCCAAATGTTGGACCGTTATTATCTGTACCAACGACAATGACTGTTCCTTTTTCATAAGTAAAATCATTAACAGTAACACTATTAAGCGCACATTTTTTTGTACATTCAGGGAATTTGTGACCAAGAAAGAGATCACTAATTTTTCTTCCATAAGAAATATAGTATTCTTTGTAAGGATAACAATGAAAACATATTTGACTTAGTTCATGTCTGATACCTATTGTTTTAAAATGTTGACGTGAGAAGATGAATCCTGAACAATTTTTTTAATACGCCTGTGTTTTTATTCGAATCTTACAGTAGATAATCTAACTAATGAGCCATTTTTTTTTATTAATCTTGCATAGTGTATCAAGTTGTGGAATTTTAATGTTAAATCACCAAATAATTTCACGTATAATTCGTGATGCTCAGTAATAGTCATTTGCAATTGAGCTATATGCCATTTGTTTAGCATTGGAGACATTACAATGTTAATAATTTTTCGTAATTTTTTATACAGGCTCCAATATTTATTTCCCCGAGGAACTTTATCTCCAATAAAAACAGACAGATATCGAGTTACAAATAAGGTTTCTGATTCAGACATTTTAAGCTTTGCATTATTTTTCAAATAATCTAGACTTACTGGAGGTGGGGTGTTTGATGACTCAAAATCTAATTTTATGCTTAGCATTTGTAAATTAAAAAATTCCATTGAAAATAGTTTTTCTTCAACAACAAATTTTAATAAGATTTTTGCAACAACTTTACTACAGACACCTTCCAGTAAATCATGAGCCAAATCAACAGATTGATCATCAATGCAATGCAAATCTTGGGAATTAAAAACACAAGGTGATTGGATCCCAGTATCTTTGCTGTTTAAATTCAAAACATCTTTTTCATATTTATCTACTGTACGAAGTAATAATGTGGATTCTTTAACCAGTGATTTTATTTGATTTGGATTTGCGTAGCACATTCGACAGCAGACAGTTCTAGAGAACGACTGCACAAAACCAAACAAAGAGTTAAAAGCCAAGTTATCGGCGACAAAAGAACCAATTACAAAATATATCGTATACGGCTGGCCATCAACATTTATCTGGATACCGGAGTTTCGCAATCTATTAATATCTTGTATAAGAGCATTAAAAATTACTGCATTTCCGTACTGTTTCTTATGGGTGGTACTGAATACGTCAGATATTATAATGCTTTCCAACTTTGATAAAAAATGAGGTGGTAAACATGGGATTGTCACGTACATAACGCCTACCTCATTTTTCACTGCGTGAGATCCAAGCGCATTCGCAGTTTCAACATCATCATGATAAATTACAAGAGGCAGTACTATCCCATTTTTATCAACACTCTTTAACTTATTTTTCCAGCGTGATCCTTGAATATAGTTTAATAGAACTGTACATTCATTTTCTAGAAATTGAATATATGAAACCATAGCCTTAAAAAGATTTGGAATTTGTAAAAATTTCCTTAAAGACTCTTCAAGAGGCAAGTGAAGCATTTGTATACTTTGATTTTTAATTTTTGTTATATTATTATGTCTATGGTAAACAGGTTTTTCTGCTATTGTTAGTAATTGAGGCTCCTTAAACAATTTATACTTTTTGTATATGCTTAATCTTTTTTCTTCTGTATTGTAATTTTGAAAAGGATTTTCGTATTTTTTAAAAGTCTTGTAAATCTTTTTGCAAATTTCTTCACTTATAGCCATGTCTAAATTTTTTATCAAACTTTGTAACAAAAATGAATTGTAAACATTGCTTATTAAATTTTCAACACTATCAACAATAAATTTTACATCACTTCTGTTAAATCTTACATTTTTGTACAGCTTACTCGTCAAAAATAAAATATGATTATCCAAATTCATTTTTTTCTTTTTTTAATACAACAAATTTCTACAAATCTATATGGTATCAAAATAAGTAACAAATATTCAGACAAAACTTTGGAACTCAGTCTCTATTCAGTTCTACAAATAGCTCATTAATTAAGCGACTGGCAACAATTCGCTTTTCTTTTTTCATGCAATACAAATGTTTTTGAAAAAAACTCCAAACATGTTGACATCCCACAGGATAATCAAAGCATAAAGTGTGAAGCAATTTATACAAAAAATCTAAAGCTTCAATAACCGTCTGAGAATCGTAAATTGTATTACCAATCACGGTATGGTAACAAGAAAATGCATCAGTAGGGCCACTAACAATTAAAAATCCTTGTTCTGGTGATATATCAAATTGTTTTAACTTGTTGGTCATAAGAGTTATGATATCGTTTATTTGTGCATGATCCTAAAACAAGGAAAATACTGTCAAATATCAGTTTAAGAGTTCATGAATATAAATATTATATTTTACCTGTATATGATGGATAAACGATTCTCTCATTTCCAATTTCGTTGGTCTCCAATTTTTGTATTTAAATGAATACTTTAATAGTTCTAGTAGTAGGTGTAAAGCAAGAACTGATTTAGTTTCTAAAATTTTATGTTGCGGTAAGAATAATTAAAAACGAGTAAAATGAATTCGTAAAAAAATCAAATACCATTGTTACCCGCAGAAAATGTACTAAGAATTTCTTTCATTTGCGTACAGTCAGTAATTTTTTAATTTGTTACGTTTCTCACATCAGCACGTTTTCCTGAGCTATTTTTAGTGTCGCAGATACTGCCACAAATTTTCGTCGCCACCTTAATTATTTTATTTCTCAAATTTGGCCATTCGATAACTGATTTGTTCGAATCTGCATCACCATATCTCTTCGTAAAATCAAAGGAAATCTGTATAATACAAATCACTAATTGAAAATTACCGTTATTTCTACGAAATATAATATTTTACAGTTATAATTTTTACCAGAATTGGCGCATATTTTGAAAGCAAAACTTGATATTTTTGTAATATCTCTGGACCATTGCAATTTTCAAAACCGCTACCTTTTCTGTAACTGTACGAACTTTTCCAAACCTCTAAAATTTGGTTTTCTTTTGAATCATCATTTAAGTCAGGTTTTTCATATGAAATTGATAAATCTACCTCTGTAAATGACACAAAATTCATTTTTTTTATATTATTATGTATTTTTTAAAACGCTGAAAATTACTGAAACAATTTTTTTCACACAAATAAGTAAATACTGTTTTCATCACTTACCAACGGTACTTTTGATGGCCCGTTTTTTTGTTTTGAAATTACATTCAATACCACTTTTGCTGATAATGTTTCTGAGTTTCATATAACTATGATACAAAACACCAGTAGCATGTACCCTCACATTACCCTTACTTTTAGTAGAACCGTTATTCTCTAAAATATAAGGTGGCTCATAGTACACATTTTTATGTTCTTTGTTAAAAATTTCAACAATTTCAGAAGCTAACTCTTGGAATCGGGAACCGTTTATACAATTGAAAAAAGGGTATACTTTAATTAAACGTTAAATAAAGCATGCCAAAAAAATTTTCCAGACATGCAAGATAAATATAGAACGTGACATTTAAAAATCATAACGACATTAAAATATATTTATCTTACGAATATGGATCAGGAGTCTCCTCCGATTTTTTAAATTCATGTTCAATTATTAATTTATCCAAGGATTTTCTAAATATATAAATATCTTGAGTCTCAGCATACTTAAACAGTATTAAATTTCCTACTAGACTATGACTAGAATTAAGTAGTTGAAAGAGTAGCTTAAGAACTAAAAAAAAAAATTTATACATATTGCAATAAAATATAATGAAAATAAACTCATTCAACAAAATTAAATATTTACTTCGACTATAATACGAATCAATCAACTTAAATTTTTCTGTTACATCACTGCTTTGTTGTATTTTAATAATACTATCATTTTTCAAACTTTAATTCATAATTGACTGTGTCTCTCTCATACTACTAAGAGTGATCGGACTTTCCGGATTTTGCGATAATACATTGTTTTGAATGGTCAGAAGCGACTGATTTTGAAAGCTTGGATTCGATTTGAGTACACATGATTTTCTACCAATTTCTGACAAAAAATTTTCTTTAACACTGCTTTGTGAATCATGTGGAGAGATACTCCTGCAATCAGCATCGAGTTTATTTTGCTCTGGCGTATTACTAAATTTTCTAATTTCTAAATTTTCACCATCATTCAATTCAGAGTCATTCAACGTTTTTTGTCTCTTAAAAGGTGAAACGGAATTATTTTCTTTACATTCAGATTTATTTATGTTTACAGTATTGCAATGAAAGTTCTGAAATTTTCTTTCTGCCTTTCATTGTCTGGAATTAGTTCATCTACGTCACTATTTCTGAGGGTAATAAATTTTTCTGCAGTAACACCTAAAATATTTTTTGTACTTGCGTAAAAACAGTGTACGTAAAAAATGTTTCACATGCTGTAGCATCAAAATCGAATACGAATTTTTTTCATAGAAGTTAGGTTAACACGTGTTTGTAGGCTGTAACTCTCGAGCACTATGTTTTATGATTGTTAGCAATCACTTTCACGCACAAGTCAGCTAACATGCCATAAATCATTGTTTCTAATCCTTTATGATTAATCTTTCTCGATCGTAGATTTACGTGTACACTTACCTACGAAATAACAGCTTAATTCGTTAAAGTTCCTAATCTCCAAGATAGTTTTCACCAGCGGATCCATTATATATTTATTAGAAGTGCGAACACATCACAATTCCTGAGACTGGTGCATAAAATTATTTAAATAATATATAAATAACGTAACCGTGAGAATACATAACAAATATGTCAGCACACTGAGGATAAAAAGCCGATGGCATGCACGAAAAAACGGCGTGCAGCTGCAGCTCGAAATCATGTGCGTGGATCGGATCAGTTTTCTAGCTGCCTGCGCACGTTGATTTGCCCCCCTACCATGCAGGCTGTTTTTGTCCGCAGCACTGCACCGTCTTTTGCCCTTAGCGAATTTCTCTGTGTAGGAGAGGGAAAAAAAGAGTTTTAAAGATAAATTTTTTTATTAGGCATTATTATGCATTGATAGATTGTAAATAAATTTTTGTTCCTATTTGAAAACGTCTTCTATTCGAAAATGTTAATTATATTGGACTTTCCAACTACTGGTGCTATTTTTATTTCTGTCCAACTACTGAGTACTTTACCTTATGTTCAAATCCTTAAAAGTTATTTAAGTATTATAGAATTATGGAATGGACTTGCTAACAAGAAGTATTAAAGTAACAATATTTATTATGATATATCCGAAAAAAAATGTTGACGACACATATATATTTTTAAACGAAACATAAAATAAATGATTGCAAAACGATCCACGAAGCGATCACGGCATAAGCCTTATCCATCTTAGCTATCCGAAGAACACGGGGATTCACTTTCGAAGTCACATATGTTCATAGATATCCTCCAGAGCTTTAGAGGGATTGAATTAGCTGAAATGTCGGTAATTTTTTATAAAATTCAACCCAGACTAGCGCGAAAAAAATAAGTTGTAGAGAATTAAACAATGCCAATCGATTGTAATAAAATCAAACAAAAAATGTTTTCCACCAAGGCTTAAAAAAATGGCAAAAATGGTAAAACAATGTTTTTAGCGTCAGAAACGAACAAGAAGCCTTAAAATTACCTAGCCACACTAGTCGATCCCCACTCCTGTTGCCATGTCGTAAGCATTTTCTTCTGTCTGTTGCTATCGCTTTCGTCGCTGACACCTTCACGTCGTTCGAACGTCCGAAACTCGAAGACACAGCGCGCAAAGACCGAAAACATAAAATCCAAATACCTAATCTCCCATAACCCACTGCGTTAAAAGTTTTTTATGCTTTTTGGAGTAAAATACGAGTTGTATCTTATCTCAAGTAAACAATCTCAGTTAACAAAACAAAATTACTGTTATTTAAATAACATTTTACCCATAATCGCTTGAATCCCAAGCAGCATATTCTCAGTATCCACTGCGCTCGCTTCTCTGCAGTTTTATTTGCGTAAAAAACCAACAAAATCCCAAGCCAGTATTCCTTAACGACCCAACGCACTCGCTTGTCCGTGCTTTTGTTTAGTACCTAATTAAACAAAATCCCAAGCAGCTCATCCTTAGTTATCCAATGCAATCGTATACTGGGATTCATTATGAATTTAAACATAAACGAAAACACAAAAAGCTAATTTCTATAGTCCTGCCGCGCTTGCAAGCCCACGCTAAAAAGCTTTTCTTCAATAATCAAGGAAAACTGTAATATCTAAGTAAGTGCAATTAATACAAAATTAAAATGTAAATTGAATCAACAAAATCATAAACAAGTAAAGGTTAAGCTCTGGTACATACTATAAATATGTGTAAGTTTTAAGGTTTACACGGAGAAATTCTGTCCCAGCTAAAAGCGGTGCAGTGCTGCTTGCAAAAACAGCATGTATGGTGGGAGCGCAACACGACGTGCGCAGACAGCAAAAAAAAACGGTGCGAACACGCACGTAATTTCGAACTGCAGATGCACACTTTTCTCCTATGCAAGCCACTGGAACTTCGACTGAACGGCTCCGGTATAGTTTGACACTTATTTATTAATGCTTTTTTATTATAAATGTTAATTTATCTATGTGAATTATTTGCATACATGCATATAAGTTCCATAGTTAGGCATTACTAAAAAAGTGTCGAACTTTACCGGAGCCACTCAGTCGAAATTTTAGTGGCTTGCACGGGAAAAGAGCGTGCATCTGCAGCTCAAAATCACGTGCGTGTTCGTACCCTTTTTTTGCTGTCTGCGCACGTTGTTTTGCGCTCCCACCACGCACGCTGTTTTCTCCAGCAGCACTGCACCACCTTTAGCTGTGACAGAATTTCTCCGTGTACGGATCATATTGAATGTTAACTCAGTTGGATGCGCGTTCTGTTATGGACCCGAAGATCATGGGATTAAGAGTAGGAGTCGAAATTTTTTTTTTTTCATTTCATATTTCAAAGTATCTTGACATTTATTTATTTATAAATAATTATGGATATTTATTTATTTATAAGTTACTGAGTGCAGTAAAGAATGCATGAACAAAAACTTACTCCCTTAAGCAAATGTGCAAGGTTCACTTATTTTTAAATACGCTCTTTAATCTACGTTTAAAGTAATTTATTGCTAGCTACCCAATACATTCCACTGCCTGAATTTTTGACCATTTCATTAATCAACAAAATTTCAAGCTTAGCCACGTTTTTTTTTATCTAATGAGTATTATAAGATTTAAGAGTTTCATCCCAAGAAATTTTAAGCGCTTGCTTCACTGCGCTTTTCTTTACTTGATAATTACTTAAAAATTTTGGAGCCTCATCCTAACTTATTTCGAGCGCTCGTTTTTGCACCTTCATGTATCCAACAAGTTTTTAAAAATTCAATAGCTTCATCTCCAGCAATTTTGAGCGCTCGCTTGTGTGCGTTGCGATTTACAAAATCATAATTTTAAATATTGAGAGTCACACACCGAGATACTGTAAGCGCTCGTTCGTGTGCGCTTTTATTAATTCTATGCATACATTTATTATTAATATGATTACAACTAAATTATTTATTAAAATAAAAAATTTATTATAAGGTTATCATTTAATATGACAGATGTGTGAATTTTATTTCATGTTTGTTAATGTTTCTCTCATTTTTATATGTTATTATTGATTAGACAGGTTTCCACACCACCCGAGAGGTACTGTGTATGGCACGTTGGATTTTTATTGAAACTGTTGTGTTTGTTGATGAAGTGTTACAGTAAAAAAAGTAGAGTTCTGATATTCGAATGATATCAAATTAACTAAAATGTTTTGTTTATAAAAAAGTCTAACTTTCTTAATCCACACATTAGTTTTAATGGTAGACTTCTCTTGCCATGAGACCTTTTTCATATTTTTCTTATTTCTAATTCTTTGGTTACTTTACATTAATATTGTTATTTTTAGTAAGTAATTTTTTAACATCTAGCAACTAGCAATTATTCTCTAACTAAAAAAATCTCGAAGCCATTAAACCACTGAAACTTACTGCAAAAACACTGTCTCCTTTATCGAATAACAACTTATTTTGAAATATAAGTATAATTAAGTGGGTAGAAAATCCACTTAGAGTACATATTAGGACTATTTAAGTTATCAAAATGGTTTTGCGTTATTACCAAGTTTTCGCAATCAATATTATACACCTTTGCATATGACTTTAAGAAACATTGCCCATTACGTAAGGTTATACTAATTTTATTACTTTTTTCATCCTTAATTCCATTTACAGCAAAAAAAAATTCGCTCAGGTTCCCCGTTCGACTGAGGTATAGCCAAAATTCGTTTTGCTAAAGAAGTTAACGCGGGTTAAAGACACTCATTGGCTCGATTTTTTTAATTTTTAATTTTACTGCAAACAGTTTCTGTATCAAAATTTATTAATAAATTCTTTTCTTGTTCGTTAAAATTTGTAAAAATATCACGCCACTCCACGACAATAGTTTCTGCATTTAAAAATGGAAAATACTTCAAAACAATACTATTTAAATCTGGATGTCGTTATAGTCCCGTTTTATTTAATACTACCTGTGGATGAAGAAAATCTAAATATTTGAAAATATCGTCATTTTGAAAAAAACCTTTTTTTATTTCAATGAAACCGCGAACGTAAAAATTCTTGCAATTACTCTTTACATTATCAAACTCTTCTTTCATTAACTTTTCCGATATTTCCGAACACAAAGATCCCAGATACATTTTTTTTGAGGACACCAGATTTTTAGTTACATCAAAATCCGGTAAAATAATATTTTCTATTACATTTAAATTTATGAAATTCGCTGCAAGGTGCATTAATAATTTTTCTATAAATTCATGAATCTGGTGTGTTTTGCAAGCCTTAGATTGAAAGGCTGCATTAAAAGAATTAAAGAAATTCAAGGTAAAATGCAAAAAACTCACGAAGGCTTTTACAGTATTATTATGCAGTGAATTTAATATTTTTTCCGGCTCACTTTTAGTACACCACAGGCATGTTTTTTGAAATACTTTTACTGAAAAAAAAAAATAAAATAAAAGCTGACCACATAGAAAGAAGACAATCATAACATTTAAAAGCTTCAAGCCACCGCGTTCCCAAAAACTTGAGTGCTTCATTATCAGGCAAATTTAAATATCCTAAATTCTTCGATATTTTCATGGTGCGCTTTGAACTTTTTGATAAATAAGAGTACACGCTGCGAGCAAGTTCTTCTATTTCCTTCAGAAGCATACTACAACAATTTTTTGCGACAATCACGGCCGAGTGGCAAATACAATTGTGGACAATCAAATGAGGAACATAATTACGAAGATACTTTTGAAAGCCGTTATGTTTACCGACCATAACACTAGCGTTATCACACGAGAGAGCAACTAAATTTTTCATGTTAATTGGATTATCATCAAAGAATTTTTAAATGCGAGAAACAGCTCTTGTGCACTACCTTTCTGAGCATCGATTTCAATTAATTGCAACAAATGTTGGACAACAGAATTCGTTTGCTGTAAAAAATACTGCACACAAACACAAAGCAATTTTTTATTACTAATGTCAGTGCTTTCATAAACAAGAACCGAGTAATGAAAATTATTTAAAATGTTTTTAAAAATTTCATATTTATTTTTGAAAAAACGTTAATAATTACTTTTGCACATTTATCCTCCTTCATACGAATATTTTCACAGCTAGAAAATCCTCTACAAGGTTTTTGATAAATGGAACTAACTTATTGACTAGCCGAACACTGACAGAATTTTATGTAATAAACATTGATACGCGCATTTTAACGGCATGAATTATATTTTGAAATGATAGCCCTTCATTAACGACTTTTACGATGGTACCTGAATCGATTGCAGCATTAAAATTATCGGTATGAGTAGAAGTTGTGCTATGAGCCATTAAGTCACTTTTACTAAAACACTTTAAATCTTTTTGACACACTTTATAGTGGGCTTTTTGTTTATCAGCCACGTGTTTAACAAGCCAATCTTTCAATACCAGGTCACGTAACCAGTCTTCCTGGAACGCAACAGCCGAACGTTTTTTGTTGTTATTCCCGTTGCGATATTCTTTGGTCGTTTGTTATTGTTTGTGACATCGTCAAGGTTAGAAACAAAAGTACCAAGAAAAATCGCGGAGAAAAGTATTACGATAAAAAAAAGGGTTATAAAATCATCAAGAAATTCATAGCAATACACTTTTTGCTATCAACAAAAACAAGTTAGATTACAAACTTACAAACGAAGGTTACGAAAAATTACGTGGAGAAGTAGAATATACAGACAATGCTTTAAATGTTTACACGACCCAGCAAAACTCCTACGCACACCGCACACGTACGTGTATGTTTTTAACACACTTTTATACAAAAATTAACCAAATACCTTTTAAAACTGCAAGAAGCACGAAGATGCAGCTGCTTCCAAAGAAATCCAGATAAGAGAGAGATATGTGCATAGCTGTTTGCTACGCTTTAACGTATCTTGACAGTTGACACGTAACTGTATGATGATTTTAAACGTATAGGTTTTTAAAAACTTGCAAGAAATATCTGCGTTGAATAAGTAGTAAAAAAGCTGCACATTTAAAAAATAATAAGCAAATTCTCACGGCACATCAGATCAATCATCGCATTTTGTAAGTATCAAAAAACAATTCAATAAGGTAAAAGTACTAGTTACTGGCCACTTAGTAGCTGTTATCAAAAGAACATCATATGTTTTTAACAGCTTTTAAAACTTTAACTTCTGTTAGGTATCATTTGAAAGCTATGAATGTGTTTTAAACAATACGATAAATAGAAGTCGTATATCCGACCGTAGACAATAATAACACAGCTCCACAAAAAAAATCGAAAGTCTTAGTGCAGAGACCTGACATACCCTCCTATTGTAATCGACGACGCTGAATTTCAATCCGAGGTCAATTTTACTCTATCACGTCAGGATTTTTCATAACCTCAAAATTTAAGCCCGAAAACCCCATAACACATAAACCATTTAATGCCCGAGTATCTTAGCCCAAGTAACGCTATAACCTTATAATTCGATCATCCCTAAACTCCATTAACCCCAAAACCCTAAAACCCAATGACCCCATAACCTCCAAACCAGATGAGTAACAGAGGTTTGAGTCTCTAGTGCTGAGATGTCTAGGTCAATGTTGTGTTTCTCCACGGATAGCGAATCTCCTAATTCGTCAGGCCCCTTAACTACATAATTATTTTAAACAATAACTATATGACCCTATTCACTCATAACACTATAGTTAAACAACCTCAAATCCCAAAGAGTAATAAGCGCGTACGACACTAAGTACAGGAATGGAAGTTTGATGGACTGTTTGACAGTATCAATCTGTTTAAGTTTATTTATTCTAATCTTTAACTTTTCAAAATAAATCATAACTTTTAGCCCTCCAACCAAATATTTTATAAATCTAGTGGACTTCTAAGGGTTGGCGATATAATAGTTTGAAACTTCATTTTCTCTTCTAGAAAGTGCATAAGCCTCTTTTTCACTAGTTTTTAGGGTTTTAGGGTTATAAGGTTGTAGGGTAACAGAGATACTAGGTTATATAGGGTTATTGGGATGTACAGTTCATATTTTAATAAGTGACAAGGTTACGGTGACTGACGACTTAAGAATTTGGGAGTTATTGGGCTAATTTTTCTGGTTTTTAGGGTTTCATGGTAATCACGTTTTAGGGTTAATGGGCTAGTTAGTTATGAGGTAATACGGT
>NW_019379826.1:1493928-1506684 GCF_000648655.2 Copidosoma floridanum
TGTTCAATATGATGTTATATAATATAAATGACTGCTGAAACTGATGAAAATAAGGTTTTTTATGATATGTATTAAACTTTTTTTTATAATTGTTGTACGATGTTTAAAGGTATAAATAAAAACTCCAATTCGATAGTTTGACATATTACAACACACAGTATCCGTAACATTTATGTGAACAAGGATAAATATTTTAGTTGTTAAAATTGATTCCAATTGAAAAAAACTAAATAAATTTGGCCAAAGAAGATTTTTCTATTTTTTATACAAAACAGATGCCAAGAAGAAACAGAAATACTGGAAAATAACTGAACATTAATTATGAGAGCAACCCTCAAAATTAAAATTAAAATCAAAGCTACAACTATATGCGTAATATAAAATTTTGCATAATTTCTACGTACTGTTGTTCCTATAGCTTCTTGTGGCGTTGCCCATATTTTTCTTTCTCAGTAACAGTTGAATCTTTTACGAATTTTATGTTAAATATCTAAATAAATGTTCTATTATTATAACTTTAACAATGTACGAGAACATATTCGTTTACTAAATTAGAAAAGAAAGGAGTGATACATGTAAATAAAAAATTATTTTCCTTCTTCTCGAAAGCAGTAGTGTACTTGCTACAGTGGGCTAAGATGTAAAAACTGAGAGTTGTCATATTTTGACTGTTTTATTTTTTTTTACTTAATACTAGTTTGGATTCAAACCTTTTTAAGAATAGTAAAACAGGCATTAGTTGCCATTGAAAGCGAATGTGAGCGCCATCAAGTTGCTGAGGTACAAACTATCTGTATGACAGGTATAACAATAAAATCTTTAAGGTAAGATATATCCTGCTTTATATACATTACCGTTTAAGGGTATTCTAAGGAATTATTTCTTACTTTATGTCATTTAAAAATGAAGCTTTTTTCAAGTATTTTCTAATTTAAGTTGAAAAATACACCAACTTATTATTTCCACTATCAGAATGAGAATTAAGTACGGGAAAAAGAATTAGCTAGACTAAATCAAAAACAATGACTAATTGCAATATATGGACAACGAAGTATAAGCAGAAAGCCATGCAGCAATCTAGGTTTTTTGCTTCTATATTTTGTGATTTTTGAAAGATGATTTTAGCATACATTTCAGAGTTTTATTTTAGGAGTGTATTATAATATGCTCAGTGGATAAATCGTCAGCACAACAGTCAAGTGACGAAGATCACCGAACTGCTGTCATCACTCGTTGCTTTTTCAAGAGTCATACGGCAGGTAAAACGCAAATACTCACTTAACAACGTTGGTGTGATTATAGAAATATTTTCTATGTAAAATACAATAAAAGTACATTACATTACTAGGGACGAAAGTCGATCTTTCCTCCCGGCGGAGTAATGGCCCCCGAGGCGAAGCCGAGGGGGGCAATCCACCGGGAAGGATGATATTGGGGTTATGCTTTTACCACGTGACCTCAGTATATATATGACTAATATAGAAGAGAAATAACACAGGTCTTATGGGAGTAATCTTGTTTTTATTTTTTTTTCGCACTTGAAAAGATATTGAGCTTAGAAAGGTTGTTAATTCCGTGTTACTGACATAATGAGAACTACGTAGTTATTTTTTTCGTTTGGTAAATTTGTTCATGGAGGTTGAAACAGCGTTACGAACGTATACGGAGTGCCGTTTAACCCTACTTTGAGCTGTTCATTTCAGCTATTGCTGCTGCTGCGCTACTGCTGCTGATGTTCAGAGATAAACAAACAGCTCAAAGTAGGGTTAAGCGGCACTCCGTATACGTTTAAAACGCTGTTTCAACCTTCATAGACGAATTCACGAAACGAAAAAAATTACTACGTAATTTTCATTATGTCAGTAACATGGAATTAACAACCTTTTCAAGCTCAATATCTTTTTCAGTGCGAAAAAAAATAAAAACAAGATTCCTCCCATAAGACCTGTGTTATTTCTCCTCTATATTAGTCACATATATATACTGAGGTCACGTGGTAGAGGCATAATACCAATACTACATTAAACTTTTTAGTTTCGGATACAGTCACATTAAAAATATATATAAACTGTTGACGACAAAACTTTTATTCAGCAATATTTTATAGTTTGTCATATGAGAATCTTTGATGTAAAGAATCGAATCATTACAGAAGGGCGTGAGTATATTCACGAAAAATTACTTTTCAATAAAAATTATACATAAACGTAATCATTAATTTTATTTTCTTTCCGCAATCTTTTTCCCGTCATGATATTTGTTATATCCGTCATTTTTCTCTTATCTCTACGTGGTCTCCCTTTTTTCTCCTGTTCTTCAGCTTGCTGATTTTCTACCTCCGTTTTGGACTCCATTTTTTCATTCTCCTGTAACATCATCAGTAATTTGTCAGTTGCGTCCGTTTCACTGGAAACTGTGTCCTACAAACACAAACAGTTATTTGTAGCAATACGATAAATGTAATAACGATCGTATTAGCCATGCAGTATTATTAAAATTACGCGTCACACAACACGGACATTAGTAAACACTTCTACAGACTAAAGGAACTTTATCACAAAACTATATAAAACTATGTGGCCAGGCCTACTATAGGTACTCGACCTTTAATGTTCAAATGCTTAAAAAAATGTGACTGCTTATTCCTCATAAATACTTGGAGTACCATGGCTTGCATAAAATGTTGAAAAACGCAATTTATTACATAAATTTATATAATATAAAATGGTAAAAAAACTCCGTTTTCGAAAAGAAGCGTAACCAACGTTGTTCCAACACTTAAACTGTGAAACTTTTTACATCTACGAATCAACGAATAAAATTTTTTAAACATTGACAATTATCATGGTTTATTTGTTATTAAGAACTACATTATGTTAAAAAATGATTTTGGCCTAACTTCTATTGAAACATATTTAGAACTTTTTTTCTAATTTTCGGGCTTTTTACAACTCCGTTGTTTGATTTTTATTACAGAATTGTTTTTAATTACTCTAGTCTGCAGTTTATATTTTGTTTACTCAGTTTAAATTATAAAACAATTTAAAAACCCAACTTCAATTGAAAAAATTGTTAGTAATTTTTTTAACCGGAACATTTTCGAATTTTGTGTTTTTTCTCAATGTGTCGACACTGCATAAGCAAGACATGGCACCTTCACATTGCATAGAAACTGATTTCACAACCACTTAATGACGAAAAAATCCCGCAATACGTGTTATTTGATATTGTGACATTTTTTTACGTTTTCAATACTCAAGTCGTTATCTGCTTAGAGGTCGATACGCCTCGAAATTGTTATATAAATAAACGTACATTTTTTATTATGCAGAAACACATGCAAACCTGAGTATTATCATTGTTTCATTTATTACAAATCCAAAAGCTACGATTTTATTATAAATAATCTGTTTGAAGCTCAGTGAGTCCTAAATATCGTAGTTGTGCATGAATACCAGGAAATTGCGTAAAAGTCAAACCAAAAATATAAAAAAAAAATTTAGCGGCTTAACATTTGTCATCACGTAGATTTCAAATTATTTGTGTAATAATTTTGTTCTTGAATTTTGCGTTAGTATTCTGAAAACATGTCAAAATTCAGAGACTTGGAAAAAACACGTATTTTAAAAATGATTTTCACCCCTTTCGTTGATCGAAGTGTGGTGTACTTTAACTTAACTTTTCCGAATTTCAATTTTGCGTAAGTTAACAAGAATATTTTACAATTTTAGACTAATGCAATAAATAAGTAAATGCCTCATCAATACACTTCTCCGATTTGTCTGGAATGTATAACATATAATCACAGATCTCTGATTTTCAAACAGAACTTGTACAAGTTAACAGCTTACACATTGTGCATGATCCACCTCCATATGTTTTTCTAAAAACAAAGCACTTTCGTCATCATTAGGAGCGTCTGAGTCATAACGAAAATCTTCATAGTCCATAGTCCATCTTCGAGGTCCGAGTCGATGAGATCCTCCTCGTCAGATTCCACGTCTTCATCTGGTTCATCTAAAAATTTTATAGTTACTATAACATATAATAGCCACAGGTTGATTTCTTTTCGAGCTGCACAGGATTTTAAATTTTTATATACAGTAACATTTTTTCCGTAATGTAACTGAAAACCCTTAAGTTTCAATGCAAGTTGACTCGAGGTTGTAATTTTTAATACATTGATTAATAAAAATAAATTGATAATGTATTAAATAACAAAAATTAAGAAAGAATTGGAGAATTACATTGTAATACTTGTTTTCAAGCTAGTCTATATTTATTTATCAACTAACTTTTGTAGTATATAGATTACAAGAATAGGAGTTTTGGAGTTACGTGAGTCTTTATAAAAGTCCGCAAGCAACGTAAGTTTTCGTTGGAAATCTGGGAGCTACGTTATTTTTTGTAGAAAATGTGCGAGCTACGTTAGTGTTTATAGAAAATTCGCGAGCTACGTTGGTTTTCCTAGGAAATCTGCGAGCAAGGCTATTTCTCGTAAGATGAGTTTATAAGTTTCGTTCATTTTCGTACGGGGCGTCGATTAAGTTATTCGATTTTCTGTTATTATCATCACCCATTTTTGTACTTCCTTTACTATATCATTTAACCCGTTTCAGGAGATAATAAAGAAAAAAAAATTTTTAACGAGAATTACTGGTGTACGATAATTAAAAATTAATAAATAATAAAAATAAATCAAATTAAAGATTTCAGCTTTGCGTTGCATTAACGTATAAAGAAGTTTGGCAAAATTTCGTACGTATGAAGTTAATACATACATAAAAAAAACCATTATATCATTTACGCAAAATAAATATAAATGTACCGTTAGAAATCGTCTACTATGAGTGCAAGGCGAGTAAGGCGACAATAACCAATGTTAATAATTTCTATATAAAGAATGACAAGAAATAAAGCGTTTCATACTAAAACACGTATAAGTTAAGAGTAGTGCATTTCATCTAAAGAATTCCAGAAAGCAATAATAAATGGCTTACACGAGTACGTTGCGTAAGAAATTTCTCATCACAAAGGGCCCAAACTTAGCACTTCGTGCACTTTCTATGGAAATAACATTTTTCCGTTTTTTATGGAAATGAGTACATCTAAATTACTAAAAAAAAAAAAAAAAAAAATCCTTATACTCAAGATCAGAGGTACTGAGGACTAATGAATGTTAAATTTAAGTGGTAATATTTACTATAAGTAAGAAAGTTAACACATCATAGAATAAATTAAATAAATCAGGCATCTCTGATGATTTCGTCTCGTAAACGTTATACGGGTCTCGGCTCAACCGTAAGTTGCTGCATGTTTTTGGCCCGGTCAAGATCCAGCAGGGATCGTTCCTTGATTTTTATCAAAGTATCTGTAATTAAGTTTTGAACATCCTATCAGATTCTCGTTTGTATGCTACCTATAAATTTCGATTGTCATCGATTTATTCGTTGCATAATTATTTTAATACTGGTCAAATTGCTTGCATTAAAAAATTAAAATAAAAAAATCCAATTTTACAGTAGCTTTAGCTTTTGCGATACATAAAAATTAAATAATATGTTTTAAAATAGCAAACTATTTAATCGTGAAAAAGTCAGAATATTAAATATTTTGTTCTCATAAGTAAGGGGTTTGCGCGGGTTGCACGCAGGGGCAGGGCCCCTGGTATTGACTTATTCTTGCATTAATAAATGTTGCTAAGTTTTTCACGTGCTCAAAAATTTGTTGTATACTACAGGTTTTTCTAACGACAAACCAAAAAATGTATTAATGAAATTATTTTATTTTAATTCAATTTTATACTCTACCCCATGATACGACAACAACAAAAAAGAAGCACGATTTTTGTGTCTAATAACAACAATGATAAAACATCGCTCTGAAAAATCTGTTTGCAATTAATACGTACATTATTATGACTAATATTTGTGCTGATATATATAATAGTACGTTACGTCGATAATGCTCAAAGTATAAATTAGAGGACCCCAGGGACGCGACTGTTTTACGTTTGTACCCGAGACCCGTATAATATTTTCCTGCCAAGGGCACAAACTAAGATTTTTGACATGAGGGCACATTTTAAGGGTGGTTGCCTCCAAGACCAAATGTACTTTATAGCCCGCAGGTTCAAAGTGATTCAAAGCAAAAGTGATTTACAAATTGATAAGTATTGATTTGTGACATTTAAAATATATATTTATCAAATTTTAATTACTTCTTTGTTGTAAGCAAAGTACTGTTATGTTTATGAGAGTGATTTTTAGAACGCAGTTCTTTACGTCGCGTGCTTGGGAGGTTGGAATTTTAAAAACGACAGATTTCCATGAAATAAAAGTCGCTTACTGGAAGTCTCTTCCTCCTAATTTATTTTATTTCNCGTGTACAGACGACATACCCGGGAACATAAGCAAGACATACCTAACAATATTTTTGACCGAGAGCTCGACTATTTTTGCAAAACTACGATCGTGTAGAGTGGAAAAATCCCTACTGATATGGTATTTTACTTTCATTCGAGGTAACATTACTTAAGTATAAAAATTTAAAGATGTTTTTGTCCAACATGAGAGTGAGAAAGACAGTAAGCGCGTGGATAAACAACTGACAACTTAAGGAGCAGACAATATTTACCTCAAGGTAAAAATTTTTACATCCAACCTTCAAGTTACCAGCAGTAGCTGACGCTCTTGCGTGCGCACATGGATATAGTTCTCACTGCTTACCGACTAAGCTCCAATAACAATGTGGCAACATCGGGAGTTCATGTGTGCGCGCTATAGCCTTCCAACCTCATTTAGGGGTAGTTTGGAACGTATTTTCAATCGGCTCCTAGTTAAAAGCTTTAAATTAATAATAAATAAATTATGTCAGGTCATTTCATATTTATACATCGAGTTACATATCGTTTTAATGGTTTTTAAGGGCACTTATTTTCAATTTGATAAACAAATTATTTCAAAATGTTAAATAACTATATAATAAATTTAACACATTGATCAATAAATAACGTAGGATCACTTTATATGTATACATAGATTTACATATGATTTTAATGGTTTTTGAGGGTGCTTATTTCGAATTTGATAAGCTTGATATATTATAAATTTGATAAATTTGATAATTTTTGAGGGAGGATTTTCAGAACACAATTGGAGATACCGTCACTGCCAGGGTCTTTTCGAGTTTTTAGGGAGCGGATGATGCCTCTGATTTCGAAGGGTGTGCAGTGTTCGAAATCTGGATCGTCAAGGACCTGTTGCTGCACCGTGTGGGTGATCCTCGCATGTTCCTGCGCTAGTTCTTCAGCACCAAGGTAGGAGGAGCATTAATTTTGCAGCGAATCTGCTAAGATCTCTGCATTGTCCAAATCCAACGAGTAGAGTTTGTTCTCTTGTTGAAGGGGGGGGGGGGGAAGGGAAGGCCGTTTGTTACGGAGTCTTTTAACGACCTTCCAAGCATTTCTTGGGTGGGACTCTGCCTCGGCTATGAGTTTATTAAATTTCTTGTTTCGGAATTCGAAGACTTGAGATTTGACTTCCCTTTTAAGGAAGTTAAGGTGAACTTTTAGTTCGAGGGTTCTCCGTTTTTGCCAGAGTTTCTGGACTCTTTTCTTCTCCTTGATGAGACGCATGAGGTCGTGAGGGAGTTTAAGTGTGTGTTGGGGAGCTGTGTTTGTTGTGGTGGCGTCTTGTGTGCACCTGTTGAGTTCGTCTGTGAGTTCGTCCACTGCTATGTCGAGTTCCATTTGGGACCTGATGGGACGACATTAAAATGGAGAGGATTCGAGGTTATACGCAAGGTGGACACAGTCTATGCGGCTGGTGGTGACGGGTATGGTGAGAAGAGATCTAGGGATCTCTAGGTAGACGGGGTTATGGTTGCAAGGGAGGTCTGGGGATGTTCGTGGTTCCGTAGGGATGGTCAAGTTTTTCGTCAGGAATATGTCTAAGATGTCTGAGTCTTGGTCTGGTGAGCTAGTATAGTGAGTCGGTTCACTCGGAACCTCAATGGCTCAATGTTGATGTTGAGGTTGCGCAAGTGTTTGAGGAGGGAACGACCCTTAGGATTTTCGTGTTTGCATCCCCACGATTTATGCTTGGCGTTTAAGTCACCAGCAACTATCGTAGGGATGTTGGAGTCAAACAGCGAGATTATGCATTGGAAGTTTGGATCATCCGTTGGAGGAGAATAGAGGGAGATGATTCTGATGGAGGCAGATAAAGTGGTGTGTACTTCGATGCCGACTGCTTCGCAGTTGGCAGCGTCCGTACTTATAACTCGATGGCGGATGCCCTTGCGTACAAGGATAGCCACTCCGCCATGGGATTTCTGGCGTCTGTCACGTCTGTGTACTGTATAGCAGCAGGGTCATTATGGAGTGGAGAATGCTCTCGGTATAAGGGGATGTGTTGAGCATAGGAGTCAGGGGTTAAGCTCCTGTTCAGTGTTGTTGAGAGGATGCCACATTCGCGTATGACATCCCCGGGCGAATAGTGTTCGAGCCTTGGGCTGTTGTCCGAGGGGTGGCTTTTCCAAAAGGAGGGGGAGGAGGGGCAGTGCTTTTCTTGGAAGCGTGAACTCCTTTTTTAGGGGTTTTTCGGAGACCCTCGGTAGAAGGCGCGGTGCTCACCATTGCAGTTTGCACAGCGAGGGGTGACTTGGTCCTTGTCCTTTTTTGGGCAGGTTGCGGTGGTGTGGTTCAAGCTACAAAAACCGCAAACAAAGGCAGCATGGCAGTAGGCTGCCGTGTGATTGAATTTTTGGCAACGGTGACGTTGGGGAATGTCGTTCGATTTTCACTTCTGTTCTACTCTGACAGAAGTGCCCCCGAGAGACCTGATGTTGTAGATGTTGTGGAATTTGACATCTGACGCATCCAGGTACACCGTGACCAATGATCAGGTTCGGTCACCTTTGGTCATGCGATAGACACGACGGGCAGAAGGTACTTTTTCCTGAATCATGTCCAGGATTTCAGCTTCCGTGGAGTCAATATTGACTCCACGGATGACGACTATCATTTCACGGTCTTCGTGAAGCTGATGGGTAGTGAACTCGACATTTTTCTCGTCAAGGTCGTGGACGATTTGTCGAAAGCCGTCGACGTTATCAGGGTACACGCGTGTGCCTTCAGAGGTCGTAATGACGCGGTGGACGGAGATATTCTTCGCGATGAGGGCTTTGTTTATCTTGGGCCATAATTTTTGGTCCAAGATAGTGATCGGTGGAGACGCCTTCTTTTTGGGGGCGCTGTTGACTTCTCCCGTGTCAAATTGGGCTTGGTCCTCAAGATGACCGTCGAAGGCGTTTTTCCCTGTCTGGGGAGAGCTGAGTGGTGGCACCTGGTTTGGGGATTTTTCTATCTCCATATCGGAGAAGTTGGCTGCAGAATTTTCCACGTCAAGATCGCAGGTGCGCCGTTTTTTTTGGGGTGGCTTCGCATTTTGGGAATTGGCCGAGGTGTTGTTTACCTTATTTGGTAGCGGGGGAATTTCTGGGCTTCCAGAGAGGAAGAATTAAGAAGATTTAAGGGGTCGCGATTTAGAGGTGACGGTACTACAAGACCCGGTTCTTTTGGTAGCGGAGTTTTCGCTGTGCGGGGTGACTTTGCAGAAAGTGCTGCAATGGTCGCGTCTTTCTCCTCGTTGGAGACTTTTAAAGAATTTGTCAGCTGGATGGAATTTTCTAGCTGAACTGAGTACTCACTCACTATTTTTTCCAGGTACTCGATCCGTTGTTTTTGGCTCTCGAGTTCCTTGTCGATTTCGGGCAGTAGTGTTGAGGCCCGTGAGAGCGGGCTGCACTCCTGCTGAAAGTTGCGTCGGTTGACGCGGAGGTCTCGACTCTTCAGCTCGAGGGATTGCTGGTCCATTGGCCGGCTGTCTGTCATATTCGACACTGCGGGGAACTGTGCACTTTTGACACCTGCACTAGCACTGTTACTTGCACTATTTAGCGCGAACATCTCGGAAGATGAGGAGTCTGTTTCTTCCAACAGCATGTCGAAAGAATTAGTCACACTGACTCTAAACTGTGGATTATCCACAGTGCTTATTGTTTGGCTGTGCCCTAGTAAAGGGCCAGCCAATTGGGCCACCCCTGAGGGCGGCGTGTACGTGGGTGTAGAATTTAGCGGAAACACAGTCGTGCGGCGCGACTAAGTCGCGTTTACGGAAAGAGAAAGAGGTAGCCCTGAAAAGGGCCGTTTAGAGAGAACTTAAGTCTGAGTAAGAGCGATGCGTCATGGGCGTGCGCAGAAAGCGTGCGTTCGGTACGAGACTGGCTTTTATCACCACTCGCTGAGGTAGGTATCAGAATAAAAAGACTCAATGGTTATGACATTTAAACAACAGCTCGTCTGTATCATATTTCTCATTATCTCTTCATCGTCACAGCTTACACTTTTTTCTTTATTGTATGGGAAGACACTTGGAAATGTTTGCAATATTTTCATCAGATATATCTATGCAGTATATGTTTATTAGGTAGCAGCATAGTAAAGAAAAATACTGAAAGTTGTAATATACTAATGACAGCCAGACGTTTTTATCTCAATAACATGAAGCGATGGGTGAGTAAGCAAAAGAAATCTAGTTGTGATGAATTAACTGTAATCCTCAAAAGCGTTTTATGCCTACGAAGACCTACTAGATGATGCCTCTACTACTAGATCTGATTTTCTTTCTATCACCACCTAATTCATTCTGGTCAATTTTGCAGCTCACAAGTTTTCCTTGCGATAGTCTATAGTTGCAGTCACAATACAAGGCAGCCAAAAGACTTAAACTACAATTTACTGGGTTCATTGGGTTTCTCAAAAAGATAAATGGCAGATGGCATTTCTGCAGGCAAATATTTTCAATAATAAAGAATTTTATTTTTCTACAAGAGTAGGGCAGCAGTAAAGGGTAACACATCTTTGGCATAATGTTATATTACTATTGGCTCTTATGGAGAGATCAATCTTTTTACAATTTCTTGTAGGTAATGCCAACGACTAGTCTACTACAGGGCTATAAATGAAACATTCAACAAAAAAAGTGACTCAGTATCGATACTTGTACGCATAAAGTTTGATAAACATTTTGCTGTTGGAGATTAATGGTGACATAGTACTCACGTCAAATAATAAAGTCTGCATCAAATCATATAGTTAAAAATGTAAAGGCATCAGTCACGCATTATTCAATCATGTCAGAGATTAGTAGAGAGATTGCTGACTGTAATGCTACGATGCGAGTTCACTTTTGGCCACTGTTTCGAGGCGAAAGCCCTGTTGCGGCCAAGCGGTCGAACCAGGCACACATATTTTTTTTTTATTTGAGAAGTGTGGAGGGGATATACCGAGTGTGTGCCTACGGATTCGTGTGGAAATGGGCGTGTAGGAACACATTATGAAGACGCATGGAAGGGATATGACCATATAATTATGTAGCCTGTAAAGAGGAGAGAAGTGCTTCTCCGCTTCTGAACATAGAGGTATGAATAGATCACGCAAGCGGTATGTCAATGTCAGCCTGTAAGTGGCAGCGAAATCAGCGTAGAAAGAGATAGCTGCACATAAGAGGAATCGTGTGCTTGTCTAGCCAAGCGCTGTGATTGGTCGACTCTCTCCTGCTCTCCCGATCACGCAAGGTAGAGCAGACGGTCAGAGAGAGATAGAACTCTCCTTATGCAGTCTTCTTTCTCTTAGCTGATCACGCGCAAAACACCCACTTGCGTGCTCTATTTTTATACCTCTATGCTTCTGACTGTTACTACATATAAGTATATATACAGCATGATATGTAACGGTGGCATTTCCCGAGAACCACGTGTAGAGCGATTTTTTCTGACGCGAACCCCGTTGGAATTAATTTTTTAGGGCAAATAGCTTTTAACTAGGAGCCGATTGAAAATACGTTCCAAACTACCCCTAAATGAGGTTGGAAGGCTATAGCGCGCACACATGAACTCCCGATGTTGCCACATTGTTATTGGAGCTTAGTCGGTAAGCAGTGAGAACTATATCCATGTGCGCACGCAAGAGCGTCAGCTACTGCTGGTAACTTGAAGGTTGGATGTAAAAATTTTTACCTTAAGGTAAATATTGTCTGCTCCTTAAGTTGTCAGTTGTTTATCCACGCACTTACTGTCTTTCTCACTCTCATGTTGGACAAAAACATCTTTAAATTTTTATACTCAAGTAATGTTACCTCGAATGAAAGTAAAATACCATATCAGTAGAGATTTTTCCACTCTACACGATAGTATTTTTGCAAAAATAATCGAGCTCTCGGTCAAAAATATTGTTAGGTATGTCTTGCTTATGTTCCCGGGTATGTTGTCTGTACACGATTTAGAACGAGTCCATTCATAAATTGCAATAATCAAGTACCCACCAACTGCCCGGGAAGTACCCGCCAAGTACCCGAGGAAGTGCCCGGCAAGTGCCCGCCAAGTACCCGGGAAGTGCCCGGGAAGTACCCGCCAAGTACCCGGCAAGTACCCGGGAAGTACCCGCCAAGTACTCGAGGAAGTACCCGCCAAGTAATCGAGTAAGTACCCGCTAAGTGCCCAGGAAGTACCCGGCAAGTGCCCGGGAAGTACCCGAGGAAGTGCCCGCCAAGTCCCCGCCTAGTACAATACAGTCGGGTACTTCCCGGGTACTTGGCGGGCACTTGCCGGGTACTTGGCGGGCACTTGGCTGGTACTTCCTCGGGTACTTGGCGGGTACTTCCCGGGTACTTGGCGGGCACTTGCCGGGTACTT
>NW_019379826.1:1507663-1518580 GCF_000648655.2 Copidosoma floridanum
TTTTTTTTTTTTTTTTTTTTTTTTTTTTTTTTTTTTTTTTTTCTTTAACTCAACAGATGTTTGTTGCATTATTATTAAATTTTTTTTTACATTTTTTTAATATTTATTAATATAACACGCCTCCTGCTACTTTACAAAAGGTAAGTACGAAGACAATTTTACCTAGGTATTTTCATTCAACAAATATAAAATAATCAGCCATAAATTAATTTCCATGCAAATTATTTAAAGATCGTCCCGTACCCCGTACCCCGTACCTGCTAGACCGATTCCCGCGTTAAGGCGAGCGACTGTCTTGTGTCTTATAGCTCAACGGCCTACCGCCCGCACCGCGCCGTAAGCTGCAATCACGCGTTGATATGACAGTCTGCAGCTAACGTACTTTCTCATTGTTTTTGTTGTGCATACACACATCGACCGTTAGTACGACAAATACCGAGGTTAAATATTATTCTGATTGAATATTTGTCTGATCTGTATTCCTCGTGTGTACACGTGTTGCATATGACACTTAGTGTGCGAACAAGTGTGTGACTAAATAAAGTGCAACAACGTAAACATAGGTTTTTTTGGTCGGAGGTTACATCGGCGAGTTTAGATTTGCTGTTGTGGCAGCTGCCTGTTGCATGTTTTTTATACACGTGATTTAAGTGATTGTGTATAATGTTATAAAGTGCTATGACAATATAAACAAAGTGGTTTTAGTAAGAATTTTCGCTTTTTCGTCATTGATAAGTTTGCTTTTGGCTATATTACGTTTGTGTGATACCCGGGCTACGATGTTTTTTCAGCGATCAAGTAAAAATGTCAACAAGACCGTACGACTTTTGTTAATTCAGGGGCTGTACAAAATCAAAGCTTTCCGGTGAGAAGCTCTACAGATTTCTAGATGCCACAAATCAAAAAGATCGCCACATTACGTGGATTCAAAACACAGGTAAGCGTTAATCCACTTGTATTTAATTAATCGTTGGTTTAAGAACTTGGTCGCGTAAAATTAAAGATAAAAGCGTTTAAAATCCGTGTTTTTTTTACAACCTTTATTTATTTTTTTTTTTTTCGTTGACAACAATTGACATTACCCTTGATATATATATATATATATCATTTCAATGCGAATGCGTTTGAGAAAAAATTGTCAAAAAAAAATTCTGATCGCCACTATACGCCTAATGTTTCCCGCTCCGGAAAATAAGAACAAGCTACAATTTTTTTGGGACCTTCTAAATTTTGCACAAAAGCACTTATTTTTGAGATTTTATTATTTTATTTCAATAAACAGGGGTAAGTACTAGGGACTTCTTTTATAGCTAAAAATGTAAAACCAAGACTTGACTGAATATTATATATATTGTTTGTTATTGTATGAAAAAAAGATAAAATTTAAACTATCTGACTAAATACGAAGAGACCGGTCATTTTAAAACGATTTCACGCCAATCGCTTCAGGCGGAAACAACCATGTTTAGAGTTTTAGATTGTATAGCTAAAAATCTAGAACGGATACGGAACTGAAAATTATACATATATTCCAGTAAATAAGCCGGAAAAGGTAGAAAAATGGGAAAACATAACCAATGTGAATGTGACCTTTTACATTGGGTTCCCAAAACCTCCAGTAATATTCCTAATCATTAAATTATTCTGGCAAATACAAAATCCAGAAACTAGAGTAGTTTCAACCCTCTGTAGGCACCCCAGAAAAGCGACGAGGTGAAAAATTTCGTATACTTGATATTCAGCCGCCAAATGGTCTCTCGGGGACTTTTTTTGGGTTGCTGAACACAGTTATGATGACAGCGATAATCTCTGAAGTACCCGGTGCCCAGGGTGAAGAGTATCAACGTCATCTCTTGGGCTTTTATAAAAATTTGTAACGTAGACAGTTGAGACTTCTTACTAGGGGATTTTTTGTGTTGCTGAACACGACTATGAGCCGTATGAGGTCGAAATAAGAAATGTTCTTGTCCCTGTACCTATAATTAAACAATTGTTTGTTGAAAACTCTCATATTTCAGAGTAAAATCAGATAATTATTATTTTGCCGCGAAAATGGTATTTGAGGATATTTTTTTTAGTCCTATAAAAAAAATTTTTTAATTAAAAAAAATTTTTGATGACTTAAAAAAAAATTTTTAATTAAAAATTTNGGCACTAGAGCACGAGTAGAAAGAGACACAACATCGAACGCGGGTTTCTGTCTATCTCGCACATTGCCAAAGGTAGACGTTGGTAAACTAAGGCCGATGATGCAACCTCCTCACCATTGGCAACGTGCAGAGACAGATGTACACGTTCGATATTGTCTTTTTCAACTTAAGCTTCAGCGCCATACATAAGAACGAGCAGTCTATTTTTCTATATGTCTATGGTATTATTGTGATAAGAGAAAAAATCCCACATTTGACAAAATAATTATTTTACCTAGTAAACATGAAAGTATAACAATTTACAAACATTCAACATAAACGACAATAAAGTTTCAAACGATTGATACCTATTTAGATAGCATAGACACTCTATAAATGGTACAGCAGATACTTTCTCATTTCTCACACACGATGGCATCAAATTTATTTTTTCTTGCGGAAAAAATGGATTCGAATTTTTTTTACAAAGCGGTTGTAAACGTTGCTTATAATTCCACAATTTTAAGCAGCGTTGTTATACCAAGTGTATCACTAACGTAGTCTATGACTAAAAAGCTGAAGCGCCGCGCAACAGCGCGGCAGTTTTAGCGTGAAAACTGTATAAGAAGCGTTTGGTTAGGCAGATTCAATTTCAGAACTTTTTCCCTAGATCGTATGTTATGTAGCTGTACAATCAAGGGACAACGTTCCGCCGAACAAACAGTAGTGAAGGGGCCTTGCCAAAGACGGTACCAACAACGCGTGAAAATTAAACATTGTTATATTAAAAACACAAGCAACTATCACCCGATGACCCGAAACGCTTACTTGCCTCTCTATTACATAATAAAAAGTTAAGCTATAATACAATCCCCGATCACCCAATGACCCAGGGTGCTCACTGGTCGCTTCATTAAATCATAAAATATCATATACTAACACAAAAAAAATTAACCCAATACCCGAGGCTCTTACTAGTCGCTCTATTAAATCATGAAAAATATTGATTATAAACACGAAATTTTATTACCCTATGACCCGGGGCCCTATTAATTCTATTTAATTTTAAATGTATGTCGTTTAGAAATATTTCTCCAAAAAGTTTTTAGTTAACTCTAAAAATACCATGTCAAAATTTTGTTCTAAAAAGAAATCATTAATTGCAGAATAAAGATGTTCTTTAACATTTTTTCGTAGAGCTTAGCAATGTTCTTTAATCAGCTTTTCCAAATTTGATACACTGATTTTATTCACTAGAGTAATACTTAAAACAGTTAACTCATTCATTTATGTAATTTTTCAGTGTATCACCTTCATATTCTGATACTTCATTTATAAATTTCAGGACAGATCAAGGAGTAAATGAATTCATTTCTTGCCATGCATCTCTAATTGTATTTTGTCTCGTTATCGAGTAACCGTTTTTAAATTCACTGTAACTTTAATTTTTTTTCAGGGCGTTGTTAGTCCAGCTTAGCATCTTCTTTAATTTGCATTAAAGCATCTATTAATGAATCAGTTATGTAACAGACAGAATCCGAAGCTCACAAATCGCGATAAGAATGCGAAATGAATTAGCATGTAAGTTAAAAGTATAACCACGTATTTAGATTAAGTGACCTGTACCGCTCAAACGTAGTCGTTTAACGTGGAAGCAAGCCTATAGGACACGACGTGGGAGTCGATTTTGGCTTTGTGAAATGATCGAGGCTACTCGTTCGGTGCGAGAAGCTCGCGGCCGTCAAGCCACTATTTGATATCATGGACCTCAATAGGAGCGGGGAGCTCCGGTTGTACTGAAGGTCGAACTATCGTGCGCTGGGGCCGTTGAGGCTGAAAAGTAGTCTCCATTACACGAAAGAAATTAGCTGTAATAAATGTTCACTGTCAGCTGCCCGTATTCGAACTTGACGGTTTGCTCCTTCGTTGCCGACAGGTCGTAGTGCGCAGCATCGAACGCGCAAAAAACGGGCGAAACGCTAAGAATGGGACTGTGGGGTGCGCGAAGGGAAGGGGGAGCGAGCGCGGCGGCGCGGCGAACTCTTGCGGTAGCAGAGCTTAGATGTTCACGGGCTACGAGCGAATAAGGTGCGTATGGCATCCAAAACATTGATGTATTTTGCTTAACGAGAATATAGTTCATTTGTACTAATAAATTGGGTGTTGACTTGTTTATTTTCCTGGTGACTCCTGCATCCGCATCTTCCCGTCGTCAACAAGTTATTTAATAATTCAACAACTATACTTGGATTATTCTCTAATATATCATAAAGTAGACGTTAGGGATGTGTACTATCGACATTTATTATTTTTTTTAACTACTCACAAGACATACTTGAGAGCCCGGATCGTAAAAATCGTTAAGTGCTCAAAACAGAATTTAAGTTTACGACCCAGAAAAAACATTTTAAAATTCTTTTATCAGTATTTAAAAATAATGAATCACTAAATTTATAAACCGTTAATATAAAAAGTTGGGTCTTTATTCTCCATATGCTAGAATATATTTAATACTGCTGTAGAAATTTTATTTAGGATTTTCGTGAGTTACATAGCTTTAGAGTATAAAAATGTGTAGAGTATATAAAGTGCACCGGAAGATGCTCCCTGATGTAAATATGGTTTAGAAAAATGTACCGGCCTTATTGTCATCAAACATTTAAACACGGAGGAAAAATAGCCTCCGAATACGATGCTTCTTCTTCTTTTTTGGGGATCTCGGCAGTCTCGGCGCCTTCCGCCGTGAGAGAAGCGAAGTGGTGAACCTCGGCCCTCCCCTCATCACACTACACTAGAGGGCGCGAAGATCCGCCGGGCGCATACTGCGGGATTTGATGGGGCGCGTGGTTTAGAAATGAAATGTAAGTGCATTGCAGGGGTTAGAGGGTGTATATGTAGGGGTGGGTGTGAAGAATGCCGTGTTGGAATGATTATTGAGGAGTAAAGTAATACAGTGGGAGATGAAGTTGGGTCTAGTAGGTGCTGGAGTGCGATGCTGCGCGTGTTAATGCGTCGACTCTTCCACGCCATCTTGAATTTATTACCCCCTCCAGTGGAAAATATTACATCCCAATATATCTTACATCGTGGACTGGACCGAGGACCAAGAACCATAGTAATGAAACGAGTCAACAGTCAATACTCAATAGAACTATAGAACTGAACTGTATAGACAGCGCACGCGCAGCAGTGTGTATTACGTATTACTATTAAGTATTATTCATAGACATATAAGAAAACTAGACTGCTCGTTCTCATGTACGGCATTGTACGGCGCTAAAGTACAAGTAGAAAAAGAAGCAACATCGAACGTAGCTATCTATCTCGCTTGCACATTCCCACCTTCAGCAATGTGTGAGAGAGACAGATATCCACGTTCGATGTCGTGCTCTCTTTTACTTATGCTTTAGTGCCGCACATAAAAACGAGCAGTCTATTTTTCTGATATGTCTATGAGAAAAATAGACTGCTTGTTTTCATGTACGGCACTAGAGCACGAGTAGAAAGAGACACAACATCGAACGCGGGTTTCTGTCTATCTCGCACATTGCCAAAGGTAGACGTTGGTAAACTAAGGCCGATGATGCAACCTCCTCACCATTGGCAACGTGCAGAGACAGATGTACACGTTCGATATTGTCTTTTTCAACTTAAGCTTCAGCGCCATACATAAGAACGAGCAGTCTATTTTTCTATATGTCTATGGTATTATTGTGATAAGAGAAAAAATCCCACATTTGACAAAATAATTATTTTACCTAGTAAACATGAAAGTATAACAATTTACAAACATTCAACATAAACGACAATAAAGTTTCAAACGATTGATACCTATTTAGATAGCATAGACACTCTATAAATGGTACAGCAGATACTTTCTCATTTCTCACACACGATGGCATCAAATTTATTTTTTCTTGCGGAAAAAATGGATTCGAATTTTTTTTACAAAGCGGTTGTAAACGTTGCTTATAATTCCACAATTTTAAGCAGCGTTGTTATACCAAGTGTATCACTAACGTAGTCTATGACTAAAAAGCTGAAGCGCCGCGCAACAGCGCGGCAGTTTTAGCGTGAAAACTGTATAAGAAGCGTTTGGTTAGGCAGATTCAATTTCAGAACTTTTTCCCTAGATCGTATGTTATGTAGCTGTACAATCAAGGGACAACGTTCCGCCGAACAAACAGTAGTGAAGGGGCCTTGCCAAAGACGGTACCAACAACGCGTGAAAATTAAACATTGTTATATTAAAAACACAAGCAACTATCACCCGATGACCCGAAACGCTTACTTGCCTCTCTATTACATAATAAAAAGTTAAGCTATAATACAATCCCCGATCACCCAATGACCCAGGGTGCTCACTGGTCGCTTCATTAAATCATAAAATATCATATACTAACACAAAAAAAATTAACCCAATACCCGAGGCTCTTACTAGTCGCTCTATTAAATCATGAAAAATATTGATTATAAACACGAAATTTTATTACCCTATGACCCAGGGCACTTACGAGCCACTCTATCAAATAATAAGATGTTAAGCAATAATACAAGCGCCTAACACCTAATGACCTGGGGCGCTTACTGGCCACTCTATTGAATGATAAAATGTTTACCAATAATACAAGCGCCTATCACCAAATGACCCGAGGCGGTCACAGGTCGCTCTATTGAATAATGAAAAATATTAATTATTAACGCAAGATTCAATTACCCAATGACCCGGGGCCCTTACTGGCCACTCTATTAAATGACAAAATGTTAAGCAATAATACAAGCACCTATCACTCGATGAGCCGAGGCGCTTGCTTACTTCTGTATACATATGATAAAATGTCCAGCAATGATACAATATAATAAAACGCTTACTTGTCGATTGATTAAATAATAAAATATGAATTATTAACACATGCGCCTATTACCTAATGACTCAGGGTGCTTACTTGCCTCTTTATTAAACAATAAGATCTAAACAATAATACAAGCGCCCATCCCTCAATGAACCGAGGCGCTTACCGGTCACTTTATTAAAGAATAATATATTTATTATTAACACAAGTACTTATTATCTAATGACCCGGGGCGCTTACTGACCACTCTATTAATTATTAAAATATTAATTATTAACACAGGCGCCTATCTTTCAATGACTTAGGGCGCAAACTGCTCGCTTTACTAAACGACATATATCATTTCCTAATAGCACAAGCGCTTATCCCTTAATAACCCAGGGCGCTTACGTATCTCTCTGTTAAATATCCAAATTCCAAGCAAAAATTCAAAATAATAATACGCTTACTGCGCACTACATAAAATAATAAAATATTAATTATTGACATAAGCGCCTATATTACCTAATGACCTGGGGCGCCTACTTGCATCTCTATTAAATAATAAGATGTTAAGAAATAATACAAGCATTTATCACCCCATGACCCAGGGCACTTACTAGTGTCACTCTATTAAATAATGAAATGTTAAGCACTATACAAGCGCCTACCACCCAATGACACAGGGCGCTTAGTGATCACTTTATTAAATAATAAAATGTTAAGCAATAATACAAGCGCCTTTTACCCAATGACCCAGGGCGTTTACTACTTTATTAAATAATATAATATTAACTATCAACACCATTACCTACCTCCTAATGATCCGGGATGCTAACTGGTTGCTCTATTATGTAATAAAAAACAATTATTATTAATACAAGATTCTATCACCCGATGTCCCGGGGCGCTAACTTACCTCTCTATCAAATAATTAGATGTTTTGCAATAATACAATATAATAATACGGTGACTTATCGCTCCATTAAATAATAAAATGTTAAGCAATGATACAAGCGCCCATCACTCAATGACCCGGGGCGTTTACTGGCCACTCTGATGAATAATCAAATGTTAAGCAATAATACAAGCCCCTATTACCCAATGACCCGGGGCGCTTACTAATCGCTCTGTTATATAGTAGAAAATATGAATTATTAACACAAGATTCCATTACCCAATGAACCGGGGCGCTTTCTGGCCACTCGCTCGAATAACAAAATGTTAAGCATATGTTTTTCTTTTCGAATGATACGTGATTCTAAGGAATGTAAATGTTTTGATAATCGAAGTGATGTAATTAAAAAGTAACAACAATAGTATTTTAAAAAGAAAATTTTTTTATGAAACTGAAATCATATGAAATGGACTGGCTAAGTAGAGCCTATTTGAGCCCGTAAGAGCAAGAAAAAGGACAATTCCGCTCAACGCTCTCTCCCGCGCTGGCACGAGCTCAAGTGGATATTGTACTATATATGCCAGTACTCAGTCAAAAATGTATAGCTATAATTATAGTTATAAGTAATAGCTGTACTTACTGCTATAATCGCCTATAACTATAGCTATAATTAAGTACAAAGTAGCTATAAACGTCTCCAAATTATACCTATAAAATAAAGCTGTTTACAGCAATAAATTTCTCGCGAATTGTAAACATTGCACTTTGTTTAATATTCTCTTTTTTGTAAGGTATATCAGCCATAATAGGCACTTTTATCCGTATAATAATACCAAAACGGGGGGGGGGTTTAAGTCTTTTTTAACAATAAAAATAAAAAATGTATCCAGTAAAATACAGGATTTATAGTTCAAAAATACTTGAACTCCCCAGTTTTGGTATTATTACACGGATAATAGTGCCTATTAAGGCTGATAAACCTTTCAAAAAAAAAAGAATATTAGATTAATTTCAATGTTTATAATTAGCGCGAAATTTATAGCTGTACACAGCTTAATTTTATAGCTATAATTTGTAAACATTTATAGCTATACTTTGTAGGTGATAATAGCTATAATTGTAGGCGATTATAGCAGTAATTACAGTTATCATTCATAACTATAATTATAGCTATACATTTTTGACTGAGTAACGTGATTTTAGCTTTAATGAAAAAAAGTTCTGTTACAAAACATAAAGTTCCAGATTCAATAATTACAAATACAGCACACAATTAGACAAAGATTAAAACAAACTAGCACTTTGTATAAGATTATGATATATCGTTGCAGCTTCGACTACCCCGCTATCAAAATAAGTATCCACAAGCTGGTGCAGCAGCTTCCTGGCATGGATACTTGCCTAGCGTTCACTAGCATGACAGTAAGATTTATGTATATCATTCTAGTAACAATAAATGAACATCTTAACAACGATGAACGTTACAAAAGCAAAGAGAAAAGAACAAAGCAGTACATGGTGACGAAATCTGTCCGAAAGTTAAGCTCCTACATAAGAGATTTGAGACGACGCAAGATAGCAGCAACAACAAATCAATGAAAGTTTTAATAATAGTATTTGGGAAAACAGAAATGAAATATGTTTATAATAAAAATGTTTGTTTGAATCAATATTCTACAATAATTTATTACACTAAATAAATCAATTTTCTATAAAAGTGACATTTAAAAAATGTTTTTTTATCATTCAGTAAGCCTTGTTTATATTTAAAAATGTAGAAGTAATTATAATATTATGTAACAATGCTATAATTTCCAACAATAATATTAAAAAGTCTAATTACTAACTGATTACGTTAGATTTAGGTTATAATTGTAATATTTCCAACTTGCCAGGCTGATAAGTTTTTCCAAACGTGATCATGAGCTTGTATCTGTTTCTAGAAACGTAATTCTAAAGATATTCATTTCAAATCTTGTAACATAATTATAACACCCTAAATAACGATTATCCTCTATTAAAAAACCAACATTTTGAGTTAAAACTTGTCAATGTTTCTGCTCAAATGACTTGTACTTTTTTTTTTAACAAGCATGACCTGTATTTTTTGCACGTACTCAATAGAAAAAATGTTTTTTTTAACCATGTTTAAACATCATTAAATTCTCTAAATGACCTATATTTATTGTCGGAAAAAGCTTCCTTTTTTTTTTTTTTCTAATTTTATTTAAATTACCCGTTGGCACTTTGAACCATAAGTGGAACAGCCAAGTGGAGGAAAAGCGAGCCAAGGTTTAAACATCATTAAATTCTCTAAATGACCTATATTTATTATCGGAAAAAGCTTCCTTTTTTTTTTCTAAGACTAGTAATTTTTATTATTCGTGGGACTTGTATTTTTTTTCAAAAAGCAGGACTTGTATTTTTTGCGAGTACTTGATTGGAAAAAAAAATTTTTTTCCATCTTTGTTGAAACGTCTTTTAATTGCCAAATGATGTATATTGATTTTTAAAAAAATAATTTTTTTTTTTATTTGAGACTCAATTTTTTTTCGGCTTCTAGACATATAATGTTTTTAATTACGTACAAGTTATATTTTTTGGTGGTACTGGATTTTAATTTCAGTTACTTTATAGTTCTATAACGCGTTGAAGACTGAACGTTTTTTGTCATGTGACTTTTTGACGTGAGATGTCACGTGAAAGATCGCGTGAGAAATCACGTGATTTTAATTAGTAGGGCTATAATAGAAGCGCCTATCACCCGATGACCTGGATCACTTACTAACCTCTGTATAAATAATAAAATGTTCAGCAATGATACAATATAATGATACGCTTACTTGTCGGTCAATTAAGTAATGAAATATGAATTATTAACACAAAAGCGACTATAACCCAATGACCTGGGGTGCTTACTAGTCACTTTATTAAAAAATAAAATATTTATTATTAACACGAGCACTTATTACCCAATGACCCGGGGCGCTTACTGGTTGCTCTGTTGAATAATAAAAAACATTAATTATTAATACAAGATTCTATTACCCGATGACCT
>NW_019379826.1:1539062-1561636 GCF_000648655.2 Copidosoma floridanum
AGCACAATCCACAAGATCAGAAACCGAAAGGTATACATAATACTCATATAATTATTTTGCGTCAAATAAATATTTGTAAACTTTAAATATGCATGTTCTGCTTTTTCTAGACGAATGTGCAAAGAAAAGGAACAGGACGATATTCACAACGCCGCAGATTATCTCGCTCGAACGGATATTTGAGACAACTAAGTATTTGAGCCGGTCCCATCGATTCCTCGTGGCGCAACAGTTAAAGCTCACGGAACTTCAGGTGCGAATATGGTTCCAGAATCGTAGGATGAAGTTTAAGAAAGACAACGAAAGTGGCCCTGATGGTAAAAACAGTACATCGCTGCCATCCACGGCAACGACAGGCCAGTTGGGCGCCGTCAGTGTCCCCGAATCGCTCCGAGGCGAGCTGCCATTACACGGTCCGCAAAAGCCGTTGCCTCCGTTTTATCATCAGCAAACGCTTGTTCCCCGTCAGCAGGTGCTACATAAACTGATACCCCGACGGCCAATGTTTTTTTCTCGAGTGCAGCGAAATCCATTGCCGCATCCATACCTTCTGGCAACTCAACAGCTTGGAGTTTTGAAACGGATGCCGCATCTCACGAGCTCTGGAGCCCTGGCACCTTCGACTCGAGTCAGCGTTCCGTACGACAATTTGGCTGCTTATGATTACGCCAGGTAATACGAGATTTCATTTTGATCCTTAAAATTTATGCAAAGTAAATAGCATTGAAATATGAAACTTTCATCTCGTACTTTCGCTCAAAACATAAAACGCGGACGTTCTCATAATGTATTATTATTATTGCTGTTAGAAATAAGTATATACTGATGAATTGGTAAATAAAAAGTCACAAACAGCGTTAAAAATAAAAAAAATGTTAAACCACCAGTATCCACAGGATAATGTCTAGATAAATAAAACATGGAAAGAAAAATAAAAGTATATGCGATTGGCTAGAAAAGTTCTTTTGTCTTTGGTTTATTACTGTTCATACATACATCGTGTATTAATTTTACCAAGAAATCCAGTATGAAAATGAACATTTAATTTTGTCGTAAATATTGCTCAGTTAACACTTGACCTATCGTTAAAAGAGCGCTATCATGTAAACGTAAAACAGAAACTCAAATTCTAACAAATTAAGAGAAAAAAGTAAGTCATCGGAAAAAGTTTCTAATGCACCGCCATTGGGCCAATTAGATGATTACACGATAAGAGTCGGAATTAAACTTTTAATTTAACTAAAAACGCGCAGATTAAGTTCTTACCATTTTGATAATTAATTTTTCTAATTGCCAGAAATATAACAGTTAGTCATTGATTTTTTTTTAAATTACATTTTTTAAGCAACGGCATTAGAAAAATTTTGGTGATTTTTTTAAATAATTGTAGATTCCAATTGAATGTGCTTGAACGAGAGCAACTGATGCATCTGCAACAGCTTCGGCAACAACTGTATTCACCGGTACAGTTGATGCAACAGCCCCAGCAGCATCAGCAACTACACATTAAATCTGAGCATCCTTAAGTACAGCGGCTACAGTAATTGCAACAGTACAAACGCGATCTGCTGCAAAACTTTTACGGTAGTTTTAACTATAGAGTGTGACACGATTTTTTGCATTGTTCATAGATTCTGATATTTTTTAAATAGCATAATTTTTTTTTAACTTGGAATATAGATCGACAAGTAGTTATAATCCCTGTAATATCCTTGTTAAACGTGTGTGCCGTTAAGAATAAAATGTGNGTATCGCGGGCACACTGTTTTCTAACGCTTCCTTTAAAATATAGTTAAAACAGATTTCCAACCGTACGCTTCCATTCAGAAGGCCAAACATCTCAAATCTTAATAATGTGTCAGCTTAATCGCGCTATTTAACAAGCATCAAATTATTCTTAAAAAATACTTGTAGCATTCCAATTAATATTATCATCCAAGAAATCCTTGTGTAGTTTTAGTAACGACAAAAATCATCACGATATGGCAAGCATTCAACTTGGGCGAAAGCTTTTTGTATCGCATTAATAAAAGAAAAAAAAAAAGAAAAAAAAATTATACAAAGACAAACCGACCCCGATCAAAATTTATTTTCCTTCGCGCATCTCCTTCGAGTTACACCCGGCGCAAGCTCGCTCTTGCGGAGTTGGTTTCTCTCGCTAACAAAGCATCGATATAACCGCCTAACGCATGTGCATCGTGAGATGGTAACTTTCGCAAAGGGTTTAATTACACACCAGGCATTTGTAAAGGCGTTCGCCAGTAAGCCGCCGCTTGTGCCTGGCGAGGCTGCTGCTCGTCGCAAAAGCTTGCGGGCACTTGGGGCACTTGTAGGGCCGCTCGCTGCTGTGAATGCGCCGGTGCATTGTGAGATAGTCGCTTTTGGTAGAGCTCAAGTGGCAAACCGAGCAACGGTAACGGCGGACGTTTGCGTTAGTGCGCTGGTGCCTTGACAGGTTTTTCACGTCATTGTAAGTCGATTGGCATAATGTGCACCGATAGACAGGCTTGTTGTTTGGGGGGCAATTAAACAGTTCTTGGCACACGATGCAGTCATCGGGATGCTTGGTCATGCAGTTACCGTGCATTCTTTGGCATTCCATCGGATTCGGACGGCAAAAAGAAAGATAATTACGCGAAATCAGACATGTTCATTGTGATATTTATTATTGAAACGTTTATGAAATATAGGTGTAAGAAAGCGCTATGTTGTTTAGTGTATCAGTAGCGCAAAGGCGGATGGAGTAAAATGACATAAATTTCGATGATTATCTAATTGTAAATAAATGTAATTTTCATGTGCATTGCAACTCAGACAATTTTCAAAATAATCTGGATAAAACGTACATGCAGGTAAACTTTGTAAGGAGCTGAAGTTACAGAGGTCTGCGTTATTACGACGGCACTTGTCAAATTGCTAACTCTATCACTTTGAAATTTTGTAACATCGCACACATGACTACTTTCAACCAACTGTTTACTTTTTTTCTAGGCTTCGGAGTTAAAACAAGTTGACTGTGTTGTATTCCTAAAGCCTGTTTTTATGATCACATTCATTAGCAGACGAATAAATACACTATATTTTTTCTAATCAATTAATTATTCCTAAGAGTGTGCATCGGTGTATGCTGTTTACGTATAATGTGGGTTTGACACCAAGGGTGGCGCTGCATGACATGCGTCTGTGCGACGCTTTCTATAGCTTGGTATGTCGTCTGTCTTTCTTACTCTCCTGTAACAACGTAACCTTTTGTCGTTTTTACCTTGGATATTAATTAAATTTTTCTTTTACAAGGACCCTCGAGATGTTCAATGAAATTAAACAAAACCATTAGATACTTTTTTATCATTGATAAAATTTTTATTTAAAGTTCATTGTTAATAAGCAAGGTAAATGCAATAGCAGCGCTTAAAAAGACGACAGCCTATAAGCCTAAATGAAAATATGCTAACTATGAATATTAATTACCTAGCTCCTAGGAACCCTTCCTTACCTTCAAATAATAACAGCGCTATTTTTATGACAGTTATCACTTGGAAATAAATTTTGATTAATTTATCCTTGTTAATTCTGTGACCGATAGAAAAAGCACTAAACACTTATTCAAACAACAATGATAACGACACATAGTTGGATAAAATTAGCAAAAATGCATGGTTATTTTTTGAAAAATTGCTTCTAACGCGAAAAAAATCTGAGTAATAGTTGAGCTGTTTTAGAACAAATCTAAATAATTTTGGACTCACAATTGTGTCAGCTTACTGACAAAAAAAATGGTAACAGTGGCCTAAAATGGTTTTTCGCGTCTAGAAGAAAACTGGAGAGGCGGATAAAAGAGTTATTATCGTGCACAATTTCAAGACAAAAAGAATGAGCTCTAGTAGAATAACGTCAGTCCAGCCGTTTTTTCGCAATTAGCAAAAAAGTACCAATTTGCACCGTTTTTTGAATAATCGATAAATCGCGTTCCATTAACTCATAAAACTTAAAAATTAAATACAAGGTAGATCTTGTGTCCCTTACCATTCACACCGAATTAAAAAAAGATCAGTTGTAAACTATATGCAAACAGCTTTAAGAAGCAAAAAATGATCCCTCCACAAAAAAGTTGAATGTAGCTGTGCATGGCCTACGGCGGCTCGCCACACCGCTTTATCCAAGGAATATAGCCAGTTTTTGACATCAATTTTTCACATACTTCCGAAATGTCAAACGGAACGACGTTTTGGTAGGTTGTAGAGTAACTGTTGACAAGTATAATAAAGTTTAAAAAATGACAATATGCTGAAAAGCTAGCCACGTTCAACTTTTTGCGGAACAAAAATTTTGCACTCGATCTGCCTAAAATTTTGTACGAATGTTACAAGGCACAAGATCTACCTTGTATAAAATTTTCAAGTCCTAATATTTAAAGGAACGCGAGTTACAGATTTTTCAAAAAACGGTATAAAGTGGAATTTTTTTTGCAAATTACAAAAAAACGGCTTGACCTATTCCATACCACCAGAGCTCATTTTTTTTGTCTTGAAATTGTGCGCTTTTTTTACCCATTAAACTTTTTTGTCTGACTTTCTAGTTTTTTTTTTTTTTTTTTTAGACGTGAGAAACTATTTTTTTCCATTATTACCATTTTTTTGGGCCGTTAGTTAACACAATTGGGAGTCTAAAACCATTCAAAATTGTTCTGGAACGGTTTAATTACCATCCAGATGAGTAAAGTAAAAGACGATGAATGAATAAACGGAAACAATTTGGATTCGCGTAAGGACAGCTATATTGAAATAATGATACATCACGTTAATAAAGCGTAAAGTGCAACATGAGCGCCCGAAAACCGAAGAGCTTGTGCCCAAGTCACGTATGTTGTTTTTCTCACCGTGGGTGCACAGTGCAACTTTGCACACATGAATACACTTTGCTCTCAGTAAAATACTTTGCACAAAATGCAAAACAATCAATTTTTATTAAATAAGTGTCATCGTCTCCGAGGCTATTTCACGGCCCAAGGGATGTAAGGGATAGCCACGGTGCGACGGCTCTTATGTGAGAGAATTCTTATTTTTCTATCAAGGAAACATCAGCCTCTAAAAAACCTCGGTGATTTTTAAGGATCGGGTGTTTTTTTAGCAGAAAAACTAGAGTTTGCACCAGGTGGCGCGTCCAACGTGGGCAAGTACCAGACCCAAGGGACCTGCGAAGGGTTACGAAACTACCGTATGAAACAAGTACGAAAACTATAAATTTCCACCAAATAACCTCAAAATATATAACACCTTTGCCGCTTGATTTTAGTTTCATAGGCGGAAAAATAGTATACGAAACTCGTTAAAAAAGGCTTTTTTACGAACCTTGCAATATGTCCCTCACCTTCGGCTCGTGCCGTACACCTCTCGGTTTGTAAGTCGTAGCCTTTGCAAACTCGTACGCAATATATTATTTTTACCGTGGGCGTGGGCGCAACGTGCAACTGCCTCAAACCCCTGCTTAAAGTACGATTTTGTTCCCTGTATTCAGGAAGATAATGGCTAAATTTTTCTCAGGTAAACAATTGCTTGTACTTACACTACTAACTGTTGGAAGAAGAATATTTTTATATCTTATGCATCGTTGCTTCTCTCGACTACGTCTTGGGAGGCAAGATCCTCGCAGAGGGTGCTAAAAAACTTTTACTAATGAGCAGTAACTGCGATTTCTAGCCAAAAGGTTACATTGCATTTTTCTTTCCGTAATTATGGAAAAACGTGGTGTGTTTGGCAAAAAAAAAGGAAAAAATTGTATAACGGACCTCGGGGAGAGAGTACGGCACCATCTTCTGGGTGTTTGCATCGCACCAATGAAGGCAATGACATTTTTTACCCTCGATGAGAAAAAACATTATATGTGACTCGGTGACCAACAACCTTTTGGTCGCTTACTTTGTACGTTTTACCCTATTCACGTAACGTACCATTTTAATTGCTTTTTTTTCTTGCTTTGCCGTTAGGATACAAAAAATATAACTTTAGTAGCAATGCTACAATTTGTCATCTTGTTGGACACGAAGTTATAAGTTTTTTTCGATATTATATTAACAAAGAGTATTATTTACATCAATTTGCACGAATTTTTCGGAAAAAAGGACGTTAGAAAAATTTGAATTACACCATTGAAAAAAGGGGCGATCTCGGAAACGATATACGTCGATACAGTCTTATGCTATAGTCATTACTCGCACAGTATTCGTCATACGGTAATCGTCAGTTTTACATAGATAAGTGCCAGCGCTAATTGGTAATGATATTATTTCACAGAATCTAATAAACTTTAAGCGCTTTCTAAGGGAGAACAGCAAATGGATTTACGATCTCTTTCACAGAAGAAAGTAACAACGACTTGGGTATTTAAGCCCGTGTGTCCTTGCCTTAGAAGTTAGTTCAGTGTTGGCTTCCTATTCTAGCTTGTACCTTCGAAGTGTCAGTAAAAATCAACTTTCGTGATCTTACGTATAGTAGCCAATAAAGTTCATTAAATCGTCAGAGCTTTTTCTCAAGATCCGTACCTCTGTGAAATTGAATTAATATAACTACTGACTTTAAAGTATAAAGATTTCGTTCAGGACATAATGGAGATGCGATATTTAGAACAACTAAATGACGTTGCTGAGGAGCACAATCCACAAGATCAGAAACTGAAAGGTATACATAATACTCATATAATTATTTTGCGTCAAATAAATATTTGTAAACTTTAAATATGCATGTTCTACTTTTTCTAGACGAATGTGCAAAGAAAAGGAACAGGACGATATTCACAACGCCGCAGATTATCTCGCTCGAACGGATATTTGAGACAACTAAGTATTTGAGCCGGTCCCATCGATTCCTCGTGGCGCAACAGTTAAAGCTCACGGAACTTCAGGTGCAAATATGGTTCCAGAATCGTAGGATGAAGTTTAAGAAAGACAACGAAAGTGGCCCTGATGGTAAAAACAGTACATCGCTGCCATCCACGGCAACGACAGGCCAGTTGGGCGCCGTCAGTGTCCCCGAATCGCTCCGAGGCGAGCTGCCATTACACGGTCCGCAAAAGCCGTTGCCTCCGTTTTATCATCAGCAAACGCTTGTTCCCCGTCAGCCGGTGCTACATAAACCGATACCCCGACGGCCAATGTTTTTTTCTCGAGTGCAGCGAAATCCATTGCCGCATCCATACCTTCTGGCAACTCAACAGCTTGGAGTTTTGGAACGGATGCTGCATCTCACGAGCTCTGGAGCCCTGGCACCTTCGACTCGAGTCAGCGTTTTGTACGACAATTTGGCTGCTTATGATTACGCCAGGTAATACGAGATTTCATATTGATCCTTAAAATTTATGCAAAGTAAATAGCATTGAAATATGAAACTTTCATCTCGTACTTTCGCTCAAAACATAATACTTGGACGTTCTCATAATGTATTATTATTATTGCTGTTAGAAATAAGTATATACTGATGAATTGGTAAATAAAAAGTCACAAACAGCGTTAAAAATAAAAAAAATGTTGAATCACCAGTATCCACAGAATAATGTCTAGATAAATAAAACATGGAAAGAAAAATGATAGTATATGCTAGTTGGCTAGAAAAATTCTTTCGTCTTTGGTTTTTTACTGTTCATACATACATCGTGTATTAATTTTACCAAGATATCCAGTATGAAAATTAACATTTAATTTTGTCGTAAATATTGCTCAGTTAACACTTGACCTATCGTTAAAAGAGCGCTATCATATAAACGTAAAACAGAAACTCAAATTCTAACAAATTAAGAGAAAAAAGTAAGTCATCGGAAAAAGTTTCTAATGCACCGCCATTGGGCCAATTAGATGATTACACGATAAGAGTCAGAATTAAACTTTTAATTTAACTAAAAACGCGCAGATTAAGTTCTTACCATTTTGATAATTAATTTTTCTAATTGCCAGAAATATAACAGTTAGTCATTGATTTTTTTTTAATTACATTTTTTAAGCAACGGCATTAAAAAAATTTTGGTGATTTTTTTAAATAATTGTAGATTCCAATTGAATGTGCTTGAACGAGAGCAACTGATGCATCTGCAACAGCTTCGGCAACAACTGTATTCACCGGTACAGTTGATGCAACAGCCCCAGCAGCATCAGCAACTACACATTAAATCTGAGCATCCTTAAGTACAGCGGCTACAGTAATTGCAACAGTACAAACGCGATCTGCTGCAAAACTTTTACGGTAGTTTTAACTATAGAGTGTGACACGATTTTCTGCATTAATCATTGATTCTGATATTTTTTAAATAGCATAATTTTTTTTTAACTTGGAATATAGATCGACAAGTAGTTATAATCCCTGTAATATCCTTGTTAAACGTGTGTGCCGTTAAGAATAAAATGTGAGCGTGAACTTTGGTATCCATTCGAAAATCTAGCTGACACGTACCATTTTATAACATGTAATTAAACTACGCATGACCTTAATCTTTTCAGTAATATCTAAGCTACTCTTTTGCTTCAAACAGTGACCTTTTTAATTTGTAAACGAGATAATTTTCCTTACTTTTGCGTTATTCTTTTTCTTTAAACTCAAGTATGTAAATATGTATATATGTACTATCACGTGCGAGCGGTTTAATTATAAAAAATAGGCACCATTAAAAATTTAATAATGTGTTGAGTAACTTGTATTTTCATCAATTAAGACTACGAAATAATTTAATTAAGAATTTTTTTTTCAACTTGTACTTAGAAATCAATAAATTTAATACATTAAACAAAAAAGCCTCGTATAATATCTTTTTAAAAAACCTTTAAATCTCTCTGATAACCTCACTAAGTTAATTATATCAAGTTTTTTTTTAAGAAGAAGGTAATTTTTTCAAAGACAGAGAGCATAACAGAGTTTGCTCAAATAAAAATTTATTTATTTGTTTTTCATTAAGTTTTTTATCATTTTTTGTCATATTTATTAACGAAATGACAACATTGTGTAAAACAACAAACAAGTAACTAGAGAATTTCTTTCGCTTTTCTGAATAACTCAGTAAGCAGAAAAAAGCCAGTAGTAAGATTGTTATTATAGACCTCGACGTCAGTTGGGGTATGTATGTATAGGCTTATTAAAAAATTTTTTTTAATAACCCATGTAGTATTTGACTCATTGGGCTAAATTTTGTCAGAGATTTTCATTTCTTATGACTTGATATCAGCAAGTTTTCATCAATTTAAGATGGTACTGTCAATGAATAAAAAAACACTTTTTTATTTACGTGATATTTTAATGGTTTACTGTGAAAGACAAAGTTGTAGATGTGACTGAAATACAACTTTTTGGTATCCAACCTTTTACGTCCAGGATATGTAATCCAACCGTTTCGGGAGCAAAATTGTGACCCCTATATAACTTAGTTGCTTTGTATTTCAGATTACAAAGTTAATATAAAACTTATAGACCTTAAAAAATGTAACTATTCTGTATACAACATGTTTATCTGTAAGATACAATTAACGTGTCGGTAATGTGAGTTATTATATTATGCGATTTTTTCAAAATCACTAAGCCTTGCAAAGCAAAAAAGTCAACTTACAATTATAAATATTAGTAGTTTATCTTTTAATGTATGGTACATATATTAATTCTGCAATCATAAAAATTACAGTTTTTCATTTATTTGTTTTCAAGCTGAAATCCAGCTTAAAGATCCTACAACACTATATCGACGGCTTGGTAAAAGACAGTGCTAATTTAAATGACACCTTATTTTTCTGAAAGATTGGATTTTTGGAAAATCTTTGTTCGTTCATATAGGTAAACCTTTATTGTAAACATCAGTGCTACTACGTCAAAGACGGATAAACAAAAGTAACTTTCGAGTTGGCTGCTTCGTCAACCAGAAGTACCAGAACCCGAGTTAACTTTTTTTTCGAACCAAATCTGAGTTGACTGCTTTTTTAACTTAATTTCTAGTTAGCTCCTTTTTAATCTATACTATCTGAGTAAGCTCTGTCTTTTACCCAAATGTCGAAATATATATATAAATAGCTGCAGAGAAGACTTCATTCGCAATGACTGAAATAATTATTTCACATTGTTTTTCTGTTAGTTTTACGATAATGCAATAGATAATCATCATCGACAATTAAATTGCAAACGATTCAAGTAAGTTTCATAGCCGTATGTGGAGTATTTGAGCCAGACAACGTACTTATTCGGACTCTTGCTGGACCATTTAGTTTTTATTTTTTTATAGACAACCGGAAGATCCAACGATTTTTTGCAAAGTGATTGCAAACGTTGCTAACGATTCCGCAATTTTGGGTATTTTTTTCATGTCCCAATTCGAAAGTCATTCGCGGAGTTCCTGGAGCCCATTATCTTACCTGTTTTCTACGCATAGAAAACTTACCCTTACTACAACCGTTTTTCAACCTGGTCATTTCTGGACCATAGCGAACTTTGCCTCTCCGAAACAGAAACATCCGCAATAGCTCTGATTGGCTGTTTCTATTGCAGACAGTCTATTGCGGAGCTCTATTTCGTACCATGGGATTGCACCCTAAGGCTGCAGTCACATGAAGCGCAATCATAGAGGTATAAGAATAGAGGAGAAGAAGGGGCGTGATATGCGACAGCAGAATTCGCTACGTAACGGGGCATCTGTCTTTGTCTGGCAGTTATATTACTGGTTGAGTCCTATATGAGATTGAATCAACTGTAGGATTCAGGATGAAAAAGTAGCTAATAACGTGGCTTTGTCAACAAGGACAGATACCCCGTTACACTTAATTATGCTGTCGCTGCCGTTATGGGCTAGTATAGCGCTTTTCCCCTCTATTCTTATACCACTATAAGCGCAATAGAGCGAGCAGGATAGGAATTTCTCCATAAGCGGCTGTGTTAAGTCTATTGCGCTGCAGGATAGCCCTATTGCACGGCCCAATAGACTTAACACAGCCTATGGAGAAATTCCTATCCTGCTCGCTCTATTGCACTCCATGTGACTGCAGCCTAAGGCCTGCCAAAGGTTGGAGCATGCCATCTACACCCTCTTGCTCTGTGTCCGAGGCTCAGCTACACACTTTATGATTTTCAAGAACGTGGGACCGGAGAATACAAACATATTTGATTCCTTATTTCCTTGGCACAATTTTTTTTTTAGAAAGGATAAGTTTTCAAAAGAATTGTGTTGGATTAATATGTCATTTTTTGTCTGAATAGAGAAAAAAACCGAAAACATTTTGACAACCGTAAACTTTGCTAGTCTTACCCCTAAAAATGTCTGGAGAGATCATAGTTGATGCTTTGCCTTATATTGATCAAGGATATGATGATCCTGGTATTCGACAAGCGGTAAGCAAATCAGTTTGCATTAAAATTTCACACATTTTCTCTTATCAACCTGAAGAAAAAACGAAAAGGATAATGCCATAATTTTACAGGCTGTTGAAATGGTAGAAGAAGAAATAAGACGTTTTCGACCAACGAAAAACTATTTGGAAAAAATTCCTATTTTAAATGTTACTTTATTTGAAACAGAAGTTTTGCGACATGAATTTGATCGATTGCAGAATCGCCTACCAATGGAAGTTTTGAGCATGAAACGTTATGAGCTTCCTCCACCTCCAGCAGGGAAATTGAATGATCTTGCAGCTTGGCATGAAAGTGTTGAAAATAGTTGTGCACAATTAGAGCATCAAGCAACTCGGTCAGTATCTTGGTTCTGGGGGAGAATTTATGTATCAAGTATTACTAAGGGTACTTCTTCTGTTGATTAGTTGTAGAGTAACAGTAGTACAGTCAAATTTTTTGAATCCATAGACGTTTATTTACATTCGTTAGGAATGTCATTTTTATTTTTTCATTTATCAAGTATTAATTAAAACAAGCTAATGGGTCAACATCAGTTGCTTGGATAAAAAAATTTTTTACATGGTAAAACTATGTAAATAAAGTTGTGGTTGCAAATAATCCATCATTAGATTGGAAATTAAGTGATTTATAGATTATAAGAAAAATAATATCTTTATCTCCAAAAGTACAAAGTATTGGCTAAAAAATAAAATGCATGACTACAAAAAATGCAATTATTGTTAACAGTCTTGTCAAAACTATTTTAAAATTGAAAATCTATGCACTTCACATCGTGCCCAACACGAAGATTTGAAACTATGACCTCATGGTTTTACACATCTGAAAATCATGGAGGAGTACTTTCAAGTGTAGTATATAAATAATTAAACGAAATTAAAATGTATTGCAAAGTATTTTTTGTGCACTTTTGTACAAAATAGTTTACTTTTTTTCTATTCTTAACTGGTCAAATGCTATTACAATTTAAACCTTTCATTCCAAATCACTAAAAAATACAATATTAATGATAATTAGTTACAAAGCATAAAATATATTTAATAATGCTTTTATACTTATTAAGAATAATGGCTGTGTCTATTCGCACCTTATATTCACGTACATGCATGCACATTATTGAAGAATAATTCAACAATTGTATGTGTGATAAAATTGAAAATTGCAATTAGTTTGTACAATACTTTGTAATTTCAATATATACTTCATTATCTTCAGAATAACTGTCTAAGTTCAAAGGATTACATCGTTACAATAATACATGTTATTGTTCTACAGGATTTGCAATTTAGAACTGATGATAGTATATGGTTGTGAAGCTTGGAAAACATATTTGAAATTATTGACGAAGTCAGTTTCAAGCTTGCAAAAACAGATTCAAGTTTATAAGAAACTAATTCAACAAGTTAATTGGCATAGAAAATCTCTTCAAACACAAGGAGGCGAGAAATTACGAGCTTTTGAAGCAGAATGGGTGGCACTGGTATCAAAAAATTATCAAATTGAGCAAGCGTGTGTTTATGTAGAAAATAGCATGATAACCTTAAGTATGCAATAAATTATCCAAGTTAGTTATTAATAACGTTCGTGACATGGTCTCAACTTAGATATAAATATTTTTTCGTGAGACCCCACCTAGAAAAAGGATGATGGAACTCTATGTGTAATGACTTCAAAAAAGCCACTCATATGGCATTACGTGTGACTTTACACAAGGGGATTTTTTTTTAAATCTGTTTATTGGCTTTCGTAATATTTACATATTGCCAGATACAAAGTATTTAGTTACATTTAGTATAATCTAAAATATAAATTTGAGTGTGTACATCGTGTGTTGTACACTTGGTCAAATTATAAATCCCTGCATACGGAAGTCGCGCAATTTGTCGTGTGACAAATTGCTCGATTTATTGCGTAATTTACCATGCAATAAGTCGCGTGACATTTTCGAGCAAAAGATCGCGCTCGTCATAACGTGATTTGTAATTTAGGTAATCGTGAGATTTTTCTAAATATGTAGCTTATTGAATATATCTAAATAATTTTGGTTGTAATTACCATAAAGGTAATGTTGATAATGAATTGAATAATGATGAAAACTTTTATTTTGGTCAAATAATTGTACAATTTATTAAAAAAGTCATTATACAACATTTTTGACGAATAAGAAGTTTTAACACAATTATCTGTATCTTTATTGAATATTTAATCAACACTTTTATTCGTAAATAATTAAGTTGAATAGCAAATAAAATAAATATTTATATTAAATAAAATTTTAAAAACTAACTACTGGAACCAAGCAAGAAGCGAGAGAACGATTAGCGAACGATTTTCTAACGAATTTATAATTTTAATAAAAAAAGTTGTCGCCTGACCTTCTAAAAAAGCTGATAATGCTACAAGCAGTAAAAGTTATGCGACACAAAATCTGATATTTAAGGTGGCTCCAGTGGCCTCAATGTTAAAATTATAAATAACCCAACCGAGGTTAATAAAATTGAATTATATTCTTTGAATTCCCATCTTTCTATTTGTGTAAAAAAAAAATTAAGGTTGACGATGAAAATTGTAAGAAATCATGCTTACAAAATCGTAGTTTTAAGACGGGTTAGATAGGAAATGCAAGCTTACGCGATATACAACCTACTGCTGCACTTATATAAATAACCCGTAAGGTGTAAAAAACATACTATCTTGTATATATTATTACGCAGTTTTCGATGACATGAGAAAAGTGTCTTGTTATCGAACAAAATCTTTAAATAATCGGAGACTAAGTATACAGTTGCGAGTGCAAGTCAGCTCTCAGCTGTCTGCATTCTGCAGAGTACATATTTATATATAGGTATAACTACTCTTGAACTTAGGAGCGTACCGTAACAGTTCATCAATTAGGGCACCATAAAACTTTTTTGTTTTTTTATATTAACTCACTAAAGCAACAGATAAAATGTAGAATTTGGCTAACAACAGTCTCTACCATAATTTTATACCATATTTTAAAGAAAATAATGATTAATTTTTAGTCTCCCCATTTTGATACGGCACTATAGGCGCTGGAGCCACCTTAAGAGCTACTGCAAAGGCATTGAGTAAGACCGAAAAAAATTCACGCATGAAACTTGAATACAGTGCTAAATAATCTTTGAATAAATGTTTCATAATTTCATTTTTCTTATAGATAACAATTTTTTTATAGTTGTATTTTTTTCTCGACGGTTCATATATTTATACGATTTGTACAAAACCTTTGAATTTTGAGGTGGTTCTTTCACGAAATGATTATATGAAAAGAATGGCACGAAATCTTTAGGAATCATTTATTGAGTTATAATACACTATCCCCCAAAATTTCAGAGCAGGCTGATGAATATAAACGCATGATACGTGAAGATTAAATTCTAAACATGTGCTTTTATAGCATGTAGCCTAGTTATTTATTTACTGAACGTAATTAAGTAAAAAATTGACACAATAAAGCTTGTGCAATTCCAAATATACTTCTATCTCAAAATATATGTGTTCACGGACTTCATCAAAAGAGAGTAAAGAAAACACAGGCATAAATTTTTATTTCCCATGTTGAAAGCATAGATAAGCATCCACTGCTGGTATTTAAGCGCGAATTTTAGATAATCATTCCGACAAACTTCTATATCGTATATTATCATCTAGGATTTTGAATCAGTACTTAATTTGCCTCAATAAACAGTATTCACAAGTAATCGGTTAAAATTTGAGCAGCATTAATAATTGACTACTTGACAATCGTACCTTTAACTCGGGAGTCATGGAAGAGCCACCTTAATATATAGTGTAAACGGTAGTAACTTAGTAAGTACAACTAAAAGATAATGTAAAACCTACGGAAGCTCCTATCCGCCATCTATAGGCAAGCTGCTTGCTTTCCTCAAAATAGGCAATGCAACTGTGGGGACCTTCCGACTTCCGTCCCTCGCTCCGACACAGTCGGCATCAGAGCCTGTATTCCGCAAATGCTACCAGCAGTTAGGTTACACAGTAAAAAATGCATTAGTAAATATACTATGACACTAGTACAAGTATACATCGCTACGCGTCGTAAAAATACGAGTCCCTAGTATTATTACTACAATTGTCGTCTCAATACTACTGCCACTGTAATATACCTATGTCTAGCCTTGGAAATAATATTACTTACCTATGTCGAACGTAGTAAGTTTACAACGGTACGTAGTAAAGTATATTGTAACAGAGGAAGGAAAATTACTATTAATAGCAGTAGAGTAATATGATTTACTTAGTAAATACACTACTTCCGTAGTAACGTGAAATTACCTTTTGTAACTGCCCCAAAATTACTACTGTGATTGTATTTCAAAAACTCGTTGTGAGCTGCATTAGCCATGAAGTTCTCTCGCTTTATGTTGTCAAGCACATGAGTCATGCAATTTTAATAACCGTTTTTATTTTCAATCAGAATTCAGTAAGTATAACAACTTATTATCACGTTACAAGTGCATATCGTTCAGCTCTTTTAAAAAAAAAAATACGTCATGTTTATACCGCATCATATGGCGTAGGTAGGAGGTTAGAGCGCTTCAAACATTTTGGTACGGGTATTTCAATTTTTTCAAATAATCGTGTTTCTGTTGATCGAATTTAAAGTATCAGAAGCTGAATGGTATTTTATGCAGAAATGTTAAGCTTACCTAGGTATTATAAACTTTCATGATGCGATAATTGTAATGGCAACAATAGCTGTAACAGGGTGTCCACCATACCTGGAAAACCTGGAAAACCTGGAAATGTCAGGGAAAAAATTTTGTCCTGGAAAAACCTGGAAATGTCAGGGAATTTTTATGAATACCTGGAATTTTATTTAACTTTTTGAGAGTATGGTGCTGGCGAGTTGACAAGCTCAGTTCAGAGGACGCAAGAGCGAAGAATTCCCAACCTATGAAAGTTTAATATCACAGAAAGATTATTTGTACACATGAAATATGTATGCAGTCCGCAGCTTTTATCTGCTCAGTCTGCTGTTCAGCATGTGTATGCCTCTGCGTATGGGTGAGTTAGTGTGTAGACTGTGTACTACGAGCGCTTCGCACGCAGTTCACACCGACTCGGTGTCGACACACCCGAGCAGATCGAGCATATATATATTACATATGCATCGGAAAGCCCGTAAGTCGAGAGATGGAGAGAGAGCATAGCAGCATCGAGGAGGGGGGATATACGAGAAAACGAAGCGGCCTGCAGCCACCACTATACGCTATGACGCTACGCTCGCGGGATCAGTTCGTTTCGACCTGTCTGCTAGCTTGCATCGGGCCAACCCAATCACCTGACCTCTGAGACGAGAACCCAGCGGCTACCTGTAGTGTCGGCTGTAACCTCTGGAATGTGAGCAAAGGACTGGACAACACGGCCGAAGAGAGTGCCACGTAAGGACCATAGGGGAGCTTGCTACGACCGACGACAAGGATGTCAAAGCGAGTCCTGACGAGCGGTCTCCACCCAGCCGCCGCGCCGTTCAGCAGTGGGCCAGGCATCTCACGTATATAATCTACGCGTAGAGTAACAGGTGGGTGAGCTAAAATAAGTGGGTTGGTGAACACAGCAAAGGGAAGACTCCCGACGGAGCGGGGGTAAAGTCGCGGTTGTTTTTTCGAGCGAGCGTGGGGAAGAGTAATATGATATTGTAAGCAAGAATAGTTTGACCTCTCTAAGTCGAATAGTGGCTGCGCGCGAGTGAGGACTATATGAGACACTAACTATATGAGAGGTGCAAGAAATCAGCTGAGCCATAATATCAGTATGGATAGTTCATCAATTTCACTGAATATGATTAATCAAGCGCTCGATGCGCCTTGAATTTCATAAAAAGATCAAGATAGGATCTAAGGCTAAGTAATATCAAAAAATTTTGCGTCGTGAAAGTGTATCGTGAGTGGCATGAGCGTAGGTATTTCAGTCGGTCGGTCGGGTGACACCATGTATTTCATATACCTATATATACCTATGTATACATACTCAATATATATCACTTGCCAAACATGCACGCGAAAACGCCGAGCTGGCGGGGGAACATATATACATATATACTTAATACATGGAGAGAGTCGATCTTTCAAAAGTAAAACGCTCATGCCACTCACGATATACTTTTAAGCTGCAAAATTTTTTGATAGCTCACTTAGCCCTACATCCTATCTTGATCTCCTTATGAAATTCAAGTAGCATCGAGCGCTTGATTAATCACATTTAGTGAAATCGATGAACTATCCATACTGATCTTATGGCTCAGCTGATTTCTTGCACCTCTCATACAGTTAGTGTTTTCTCTACGAAAGGGCACTCACGCTTCGTGTCGTGACGTACGTCTCGTGTGTCATATTTATATAAGCGTTTGTGACTGTAGCTTTCTCAATTTTTTTCTCTATTTATACTCAAAGTATTTATTTACAAAAAAAGCTCATTTTTTTGAACCAACATAATTATATGACTATTCACTAAATTATTTAAATTCAGGGTATTTAGAGTAGAATATGATTTTCTAGAAGTAGAGCTTTTTTGTTTTTGTAATCATCGTCTTGGTATTTTAATGATTTAACAAACGTTTTTAAATATTTGATTTCTAATAAAGCACAATTTGTCTTTATGGAGGAATGTTAAATACATTTTAACTAATTTATTTCTCTTATTTTGAACTTTGTTAATAGCTGATATAAAGGTTGGAAGATAGTACACGAGTATACGACACGTCACAGTTTCTACAAGGATATCAATTCCAAGGGTAGTTGTAGTTGATTTAAAACTCTACGATCTTCGAAATAGTTAGTATAAAATATAACTAGAGTTTTTTAGGAGTAAAAATATAATCAAAAAATCTACTTCAATTTATCCCATTCAATTTACGTTACATTTAGATTTTTGAATAATCAAGAGATTTAATAAATTAGAAATTTTATAAAATATTTAAACTTAAATGAAAGTATATTATTAACATAAATTTTTATTCCTACTATAATTATTTTTCATAACATGTAAAATATATAAAGATCTTTTTTTTAGGTAATCATGAGTTCATTGAGTAAACCTAATAATCGTAAATTTCAGTTTAAGAGTATTAAAGAAGAGTGGATTTTTGAATTCCCATGGGTCAGAAAAGATAAAGATCCACACTCTGCACAATGTGACTGGTGTAGGGTTAAGTTTAGACTGAGCAATATGGGTAGGCAAGCCTTAATAAGTCACACATATTCAAAAAAACATGTAGGTATTAATAATATAAAAAAGTCAACGCCCTCAGTAAGTCGTGAAATTTCCTTGCCTGATCCAGTGAAAAATGGAACAAACTTAAACCAAAAAAGAACTAGTCCTCGCACAAAAATTAGTGCAAGCAGCTCTTTATTAACACAGGAAGAAAAACAAATTGTAACAAACAAGACTGAAATACTGGAGAGAAACTCCAAATCTCTANAACGCCCTCAGTAAGTCGTGAAATTTCCTTGCCTGATCCAGTGAAAAATGGAACAAACTTAAACCAAAAAAGAACTAGTCCTCGCACAAAAATTAGTGCAAGCAGCTCTTTATTATCACAGGAAGAAAAACAAATTGTAACAAACAAGACTGAAATACTGGAGAGAAACTCCAAATCTCTAAATATTAGTAGTTATTTAAGCAGTGAAAACGTAAGTAAAGCCGAAATTTTATGGATTATATTCAATGTTATAAGACATAATTCTTTACGGGACATCGAGTCAAGTATTCGATCCCATATTGGTAAAAATGTTCCCAGATAGCGAGATAGCAAAAAAAATGCAAGTAGGGAGAACAAAGGCATCGTACATTATAACATATGGATTAAAAACGTATTTTGAAAATAAGTTACTGAATCTTTTGAATGGATGTAAATCCATTCAATAGGTTTTGTATTAGGTTTTGATGAAAGCTTAAACGTTGTCAGTAAAAAGCAGCAAATGGACATTGTTGTGAGGTTTTGGAATCAAGAAGAAAATAAAGTTTGTTCACGTTATTTAACTTCAGCGTTTATAGGAAAAACGCGAGCGCTTGATTTATTAATGTCATTCCAAAAATGTGTACCCGAAAAAATGATCAATAAAATTATACAATTATCAATGGATGGTCCTAACGTCAATTTAAAATTTTTAAAAGATTTACAATAAACTTTGGAAAAAAATGAGGAACACAAAAAATTTATTGATATTGGTACGTGCGGATTACACGTTTTGCATAACGCATTTAAAGCTGGTGTAAAAGGTGCTGGTTGGAAAATTGATGAATTTCTAAAAGCATTGTTTAATTTATTTAATAATGTACCAGCTCGTAGAGCAGATTATTCTGAAGCATCAGATTCAAACGTGTATCCTCTTTTTTTTGCGGTATAAGGTAGCTGGAAAACTCATTAGTTGCTGAAAGAGGAAAACAAATATTACCTTCCGTGGTAAAATACGTTGAAAAGGCAAAAAAAAAAAAACAAAACAGAGCCCACTTGTAATTCTTATGCAATAGTAAAGAAAGCTCTAGATGACCCACTATTAGATGCAAAATTAACATTTTTTCAATCGTTTGCTAGTGAGTTAGAGCCGTTTTTAACTGAATTTCAATCAAATGAACCAAAAGTTCTATTTTTATTTGAAGATCTGACACTATTACAAGTCAATATTTTTGAAAAGATCGTTAAACCAGAATACACATGTGAACCTAAAAATATTTCCAAAATTGATTTGCTTGATGTAAAAATTTTGTTAACTGCTGAAAAAGTTAATGTTGGGTTTACGACAAAAAAAGCAATAAAAGCATTAAAAAATGTCCCTGATATTGATATACTAAGGTTTAAAAACGAAATTCGTACAATACTAAAAATTTTCTGTGAGAAAACTTTTCTAAAATCACCTTTAAAATATTCTCTTGTAAGAGGCTTGTCTTGTTTTAACCCATCTACAGCTTTGAATCAAAATGTTGCTAAAAAAAGATTGTCAATAGTCTTAGAAAAGATTTTAGATTGCAATATTATATGTGCGATTACAGCTGACAAAATAGAAAGAGAGTTTAAAGAAATTATTTCGCTTGATAGTACAAAAAAATCATTTGAAACTTACAAAAGGAAAGAAACAAGGCTTGACGAATTTTGGGTAAGTGTTATTAATTTACATGCTGATGAAAAATATAAAAACTTGTTAGATTTGATAGAAATTATTATGATTTTATCTCATGGTAACTCTGAACTCGAAAGAGGTTTTTCGGTTAATAAAGACTGTATCATCGAGAACCAAAAAGAAGAGTCATTAATAGCTCAGCGTATGATTTATGATTCTATTAAGTCGATAGATAAACCATTAGCACAATTCGATATTGATAAAAAATTGTTATGAAGCGTTAAAGTGTCATCTTCTTTGTACAAAAAAAATTAGCCAAAGATAAAGAAAAAAATGAGAAAGAAAAACAAGAAAAAATAGCTAAAAAAAGAAACGCGGCTGTTGTACAAGAACTAGAGATTAAAAAAAAGAAAATTATGGCTGATGCTTTAAAAGAAAGTGCTGCAATCGAAAAAGAAATAATAGATCTAAAAAAGGCTTAATTTCGTGCACTAAATAAAATGTATATTTAAATTAGCGTAAATTTTCTGTGATAAAACATATGTATTGTTCCTCTTCAATTGACAAAATTGATTGTGACAGCGCTTGCTTATCATTAAACATACTTTATTTTCTAATAAATTTGTATACGTACTATGATTATCTCTTTTATTTATATTTTTGATTTTAAAAAAACCTGGAATTTTNCGTTAGATACTTACTACACCCTTAGTGATTTTACCATCACTATTGTAAATATACTACTCTTCAAGCTATCTTTCGTACTCTTCGAGGCATTACAAGCTACGTAGTATATTTACTACTGGTACTGTACTATTACTTCTGCTATTGTTAATATACTACGCCAAGCATAGGTAATATTATTTCCAATGCTTAGCGTAGTAATTTTACTATTATATTTTTTACTGTGTATGTAGGTCGTGTTTCGTGGTAACGCCGCATGGTCGGGCGGCGCTAGCGTCAACCTGTACTAACTGTCGGTAGGTTCCGCATGTCAACAAACTCCGAAATATCGGATGGCATGGGAGCGAAAACAGTAAAAAATATTGAAGTTTGTTGACATGCGGAACCCACCGACAGTTAGTACAGGTTGACGCTAGCGCCGCCCGACCATGCGGCGTTACCGTGACCTACGCAACTTAACTGCTGGCAGCATTTGCGGAATACAGCCAGATAAGTAGGGAGATTGCTGACTGCCATGCTACGGAGTGTGCCCACTTTTTTCCAGTGGTTCGAGCGCCCCGCCGCGGCCAAGCGGCCGAACCAGGCGCACATTTTTTTTTTTANCTGTAATTAGTTGTATAAAAGAATCAGTTCCTAACTTGAAGAAACTTCACATTCAAAGTGATGGTCCATCAACCCAATATAGAAACAAAACAAATTTTTTTTTATTCACTCAAAATTGCAGAACTTTGAAACTCAATCAAACATCCTGGAATTTTACTACAGCAGGTCATGGAAAGAGTTGTGCTGATGGGACAGGTGGTACAGTCAAATCACTTTGTGATAGAGCTATTTCTTTTGGACGCGATGTTTTGACAGCCAGTAATATGATTGAAGTCGTTCGAGAAAGTGACTCAAAGGTCAAAATGTTTTTAATTTCTGAAAATGACATAAAAAATATTGAAAAATTATTGGAAAATACCAAATTGCAAGTGGCACCAAATGCAATAAAAATTCACCAAGTAATATGGACAGAACAAAGTGAAGATGTGNAGGAGAGGAGTGGAAATGTCGGCTATATAGCTGTATATATCTGAACGCACAGCCAAAGCAAGCGACGACACGAGTTTTTCTTTTTTGAGAGTCTTTTGACTCTGCGACCGAGTACATGCTATGTATATATTTAACTGACTTGCTCTCCTCTGGCTTCAATGTTATCCATAAATCTTATTTAATTAAATCGTGGAACTAAATGCTCATTAATTATATACACAGAGTTTTGATTTAAATACAATATGTTTTAACTCTCCCGTACTCTTAAAATTCCCAAATCCATTTATGTTTTCAAAAAATTAACCACTAATTTATTAATTTCACACATCCTAACTTCTGTAAACTGTAGGACAAGCTCCGGAGGATATCCATGAACATATGTGACTTCGAAAGA
>NW_019379827.1:3053-125445 GCF_000648655.2 Copidosoma floridanum
AATTAAGTGTCAAATTAGCCGAAATTTATTCTAATTATAGCTAAATAAGAAAAAATATACCTGAAATCGCGAAAAATCGACGATTACGACAAATTCGTAGGTTAGGTTCAAATTTTTCTGTCTCCTCTACAGTTTTTCTTTAATCTCTATCAACAAAGAAAGATAGTAAAAAAAAAATTACTTATCTATCTATCAATGATCACGTAATATTAAATTTAATTGATACGTAAGCATCAAGTAGGTATAGCCCAGAACACACAAAAAACAAATTAAGTGTCAAATTAGCCGAAATTATTTCTAATTATAGCTAAATAAGAAAAAATAGACCTGAAATCGCGAAAAATCGACGATTACGACAAATTCGAAGGTTAGGTTCAAATTTTTCTGTCTCTTCTATAGTTTTACTTCAATCTCTGTCAATAAAGAAAGATAATTAAAAAAAAATTACTTATCTATCTATCAATGTTCGCGAGATATTAGGTTTTGAGTAAAAAAAACAAAATTCGCCCACTGTGGCGGCGGGGTCCAGAGGACGAGGATTCTCGGTTGCGAAGCCCCCCTCTCTGAAAAACTAAATGATCGTTAAAAAAAAAATTCACAACCATTTCCGAACAAAAAAAATTAAACTTGATGGAACGAGAGCATCAGTATCAAAAAATGACCACCACAGGCAACATTGTCACAGGCTTCGTCCTCTTGTAGCTATGAGATATAACCATATAAAATTGTAGTTACTTTCTGAATGTATGATTGAGTGTATATAGTTCAACATGGAATTGAGAAATATCTGAGACAGCCAATTTTTTGAAACTCAGTGTTGGTCACCACTTTTAAAAGTTGGATGCTTGATGTAAAGCCCTAGATGCTCCCTCATCGAAATATTTAATTTTTTTGCAAAAAATTTTATATAAAATATACAATAGGATGTCATACAATAATCAGGTGTTATTTTAAAGATGTGCAAAGAAAGACATTTGAAAGATGTTGCGTATTACATACGTATAATGTGCAGCACCAATTACAAAATTTACTCATTTTTCTTATTTGTGAATGGGAATGTAGTTTTTCGCCCTAGGGCGACAGGTTCCTTTTTCCGCCCGTGAAGAAAGCACTAAAAGTACTTTCGGCTGTTTGGACTTTGTTGATCTTATTATTTGTTTATCATTATTTATAAAGAATAATCATTAATGATGTCATGATGTACACATTAGAAGCCCAGAAAAAAGTTCATTATAAAATTAACCACTAAGTCACTAGCGTACTTACATAGCTAGTGGTGATGGCTGTAGTGTGCTTGAGACAACCTTGGTTTCTGCAAGCTTAGTATGTCTTCCATGCTTTATCATGTGCAATATCGTTTTGTAATGTAAGTATAATTTACAAATATCATACTCCTTGGCTAAAGATTGCTAATATTATTAGAATTATTGAATGTTGATACTTATGTGTACACATTATGTGCTTCACAAAGAAACAAACGAATGGGTCTGGTTTAGTGTTCGAAGGCAAGTCAGCACAGGAAAGCCTTGACGTATATCCAGATATATACATGTATCCAGAATAACTATATGCGATTAGTAATTTGGGGGGAGCTCGTAGCTATCTAATGTCTTGGTTCGTCGTTGACCACATCAATGACGTAACATAAGATTCTCTGTTGATGTGAGCAAATTATTATTCATAAAAATGTTTGCAAAAAATATGTTAAATTTTTATAAAACATGCATAGAGAGTTTTATAAAGCAGAAAGTTGTAATGTATAACAAAGCAGATATTTTAATAAGTTTGAGGAAATAAGTATTGTGTTAATATTCATAACATTGACTTTATTTTATCAACATCACTGATTAGACACTTCTCCAGTTTTATAAGGCTTCTTTCCATTCTAAACCTGAATGCATGATCAGTTTTTAATCTACGATAGTGATCTTTGAGATTATAGTATATTTTTTTGGGGGGGGGGGAGGTTGCCACGACAGCCTTAATAACGTTATCAATGATTTGACGTGTTTACAATACAATCAGCACAAAAAAAAGTGTAACAATGGAAGAAAATTTTCGACAAAAGTTAGTTCTTTTACATCGTGAAACAAAAATCGTTACTTACTAGTGTCAGTTTTATGCCCAAAGCCTTTAGCATACTCACTGGAGTTAAAATGATAAAGTATGCCATCCCATACCAAAACAATTCAAAGATAAAAAGCAAACTAAACTGTGCACAAACTAACGTAAAGTAACAAATCATGTAGCTATGCAAGCTTTACTTGAGTAGAATTATTAAAGAAAAACAACACCTGCCGAAAAAAACCAGCCACAAATTGTTGGAAAAGCAATACCACATGAAGCTTAAATGAAAGCTCATTGATCCTAGGGTGATTTCACAAATGAAAATGGAAGTGCAATAATCGTCACTGTTCCGTACGTCTTAGGTGATGTCATCTAAAACGCGCACTCCATAGAAATCTCAATTTTAAAATATCTTATCGAAACTTTTAGACTCAGATTTAGGATTCGTTAAGGCTCATAACAATAAACTTTAGTATTTGTATTAATGTTTTTCTTAGATTGATTCTTTGATAGCCAGGATGAGCTTATTTGTAAGTTATTTGAATACTCTATAAAATGATTTGTCCAGATTTATACTCTTTCTTAAATTTTAATAAAAGAATTTATTGTACCTTTAAGTTAAATGGCTTATTAATTTTACTTCGATAGCTTATTTAAATGTGTCTGGTAATGTTCTAGGACAATTTCCTAGAACACGTTCGTTCGATTCATTAGAACGGGGGAGTGTAAGTAACGTGTTATAAGCATGGATACAGCTTATAATTAGACTTTATTCATTTCAGAAAATCAGGAGAAGTTATATTTGCAGCATTTGAAGTAATGTAAGTCAAGGTCAAGGACCTAGATTAGTGGACTCATACACTCTCCCTATTTTTATACCAGCCTGATGGAAAACATATATCAATGGGCACGTAATACATTGGGTTGCTTTTTTTGTTTTGTATGGATCTGCCTTGCATCAAGGACATCGAGGCAACACCAGACCTCTCTGTAGCCCAACCTGATGGAGGCAATAGAGGACCCAAGTATGTTCCCTGTACAAGGAACATCCTGCTTATATCCATCCCACATCTTTGGGGGCTAACCAGATGATGGCTTCAATTTGCTACACGTCTTTTCTCAGTTGCCACTGTGGATGCGTCTCTCCTCGAGAGAGACGAGCTAGGTCGAAGGCGTCTCATTTGCCTTGTGGGGGTGAGTGATAAGTAAGTATGGCATACAACCCTCTAGTGTTGGTCCAGATTCTTAGAATGGTTGGTTCATTTGGACAAACATTACCGGTGCGGCTGCCTTAACCAGCAACAGCGGTGTTGGGGAGGGGGTATAGATATGGGGGTAGGCTAGGGGAATGCTGATGCTGCGAATCCCAAGACATGTTTCGAGAATGCGACAGTTTAAGTCATTGTACCCATATCTAGGTTGAATAAGGCGGTTAGTAACAATAGGTAGAACAGAGGCACTCCGTCAAACAATAGATCTGCTGTCTTTGTCGTCAGATAGGCATCCTCAGGAAGTTCTTTTTTCCTGAGATTTAAGTCATTGAAAGGGTTATTTGTGTTATAATTAGTTATCAACATTGAAGGTGAAACGTTACAATACACCTATTACGGAAGTAATATAAGTGTAGAGGCAAAGTTTCATTTTCAGTGGGTACGTCACCCCTTCCATTTCACAACGATTTTATGGGGCCAGTGAGTTGGCATGTTAAGTTTACAGTGCCGTACTTTAAGTGAACTAGAGAGAAGAGCCTCTGATTTACAACAGAAAGTATGTTTACATATATTTTTTTTTTATATCACAGTATACTTACCTAATAGGTATGTATATTTACTCTACATATATCTCCATTTACTTGCAAATTCACTAGCCTCATGAGAACCCAAAACACTACCTACTATGTCGAAAAATTTTTTTTGAAAAATAAAAAATTCCTTCGTCTTTGTCAACTTTTGCCTTGGACGTATTACGTTTTTATAGAATGACCCACTTACTAATAGTGGCAAAATAATAAAAATTTCAGCAGCCATGACAGTATTAAAAGTACATCAAAAACGTCTGAAAATACCAACAATGTTTTTACTTTACTAAAGTCAAACCAGATTAAGAAACTGTACTAATGATACGATAAATCATGAGTAGGTCACTTTTATATAAAACTTCGTATTACGTTTTTATAGAATGACCCACTTACTAATAGTGGCAAAATAATAAAAATTTCAGCAGCCATGACAGTATTAAAAGTACATCAAAAACGTCTGAAAATACCAACAATGTTTTTACTTTACTAAAGTCAAACCAGATTAAGAAACTGTACTAATGATACGATAAATCATGAGTAGGTCACTTTTATATAAAACTTTACCTTAATGATTAAACTACTGCTCAAAATCTTTTACATCTTTTACATCGAGTAGTGACAATAAATCATACTTTTTTTCATACATCGTCAGCCTCACGTAGTGGTGGGATTTTAATTTAAAAACGGTCAAAATTTCTTTCGTTTTTTTTGCACAACATACAGTTTCTATGACGTTNCATTTTTATTCAGAATACATGCAGTTTATTTTGTCAAATAATAAGCTGTAAAAAGTGAAAAGAATATAATTATTACCATGAGTTCCTTACGCGATCAAATGATTGCTGGCCCTACAGGGCCGTTTATTTGCATTCTCACGTTATAATCAATGGAAAGGGATATTTGTGAAGACTATAAACATTTAAAACTGGCAAAAAATATATGTCATTGAAAAATTATTTTTTTCAATCTTAAAACTTTGTTTCCAGAGCAACAAAGTCCTGGATTCTAATTTTTTCATTTTTTATTACCACAATGATTACAAATACACTTTTTTCTACCTATATTAAAATCTGGAAGATTTAAATGATAACTGTGAGGGTTATAGTAGAAATCTGATCTCTCACGTAATGAATTCTTTAGTTGTCAAACTGACGCTGCTGTTTCAATAAATGTTCTGTGTCAGTTTCTTGACGCTAAAAATTTTAAACATTTGAAGCATTTGAAGCTTTTCCTCCAATTCGCTAACTTGTGACTGTAAGCATGGTTAAAACTTTTGTGAGCCCTAAAGGCTGTTTTTTGTCAACTTTGTTAGGTTGTAATGTATTAGTTGGCAAGGTAATTCAACGTTCGATGGCCTTTAAAAGGACCAGTGAGCTAAACTCTTCCTTGACTCAAGTTTCCAGCAAATGTGACTTCCTGGATTCCGCAGAGTGATTTCCTCTGGCCTGCTGTTGTAGCATCAGACTGATCGTGAAGAAAACTACAACGTCTCATGCGTTAGAGCTAGTTGTAGAGCTCTTGAGATCTTTACCAACGTCTCCTGGTGTTACGCCGGAGACGTTGGTGTCCAAAGCACCTTTTTTTTGCACAGCTCAGTCGTTTTGGTAATATAAGGTGGGGAGACTGGTTCGTAATACTTGCCTGTTAGAGACTGTCCCGTTTGCTAAAGTTTATTTTTCCTTTATAGCTGTTAGGTTCACCAAGTGTAGACCTCGGAGGTTCCTGGTTGAATGTTTGTAGAGTCGGAAGAGTAACGTAATGTGGGGTCGTCGGTTGTCGGGGTTTCTAGCCTTGCGGCGAACAACTCCGCTCGTAACATCTGCTAGTGAATGACTTGATTTAATAGCAGCCGGCTTTATTTGGTAGTTTAACGTTAGGTAGCCCTAAAAAGAACCGGGCAGACACGCGGGCTGATCGAGGGCCACTGCCCTTTACAATAAACTGCCTATTGGCAGGTATTTACAGCATCTCGGGGGTCGCTCCTCGACGATGCCTTGGATAGGCCGAGACCACAAACGCTAACAAAGCGGGTATGCAGAGGCCAGTAGGCGTGCCTACTGGCTGTGTTGGAAGGTCGAGGTCGTCATGGTTGGCCTTTCCTCGACCTTGTCAGCAAGGTCAGGAGCAGGGTCACGACACCAGACATTGCGCCAGATCACCGCCAAGGGTCGCCGATATCCATGATATCAGCGGAAATCACACCACGTTTCTCGCGTACCAAAAAACAACAATTTTGCTTCTCGCGTAAAACCGAAAAAAATCTCGCTTCTCACGCGGTTGAAAGCCCAAGCTAATCTGCTGCTCCCGGCCTCTCCTCACCTTCCCCTCCTTTCCTTTACCCCTTTCTTACCTAATCCCATTAACGCTTTTCCCTCTTTTCCCTACCTCCCTATCTGACCCAGCCTACCAATGTGGCCTAACGGTGGGGCACCGTTGTAGTAGGGAACGTAAATACTTACGATGGCCCTGAAAAGGATCAGTAGTGATACTTCTAGCCACTATTTACTATTATTCTTAATGATGGAGAGCTGGCTGTGCATGTAGCTTCACTCTAACCCTTAGCGTCTCTGCATATGGAGACAGTGCTGGAGGAAGATACGCCACTGACCAAAGAATATCTCGTCTTCGAGTCGTTCCCCAGATAACCAACCGCTCATTGGTAGTTGGAAGAGTGGGTCTGAAGAATATCTTCTCTCTGGACATGCCGTTCCTACAAACCACTGCGGATGCTGTTGTGACTGCCCGAACTCAGGGTTGTTCTCTCTGGCTTGCTAACATAATATAATCTGCTCTAGTAGCAGCACCAGGTCAGTTATAGAAGAATGGCCATAACACTCCAAATTGCTAGAGTAAAGTGTGCTCTGCCTTGACGTCTCCTAGCTAGTATTTCGTTGAAGACATCAGCGTTCATAACGTCTGAACATTAGTGGCTACTCGTCAATCATGGTGGTTTAGGACAGAGTTTGGAGAACGACTGATGTATATTTGGTACGTTACTCGGGCCAATTATAACCACACTTATATAATTCAGTTGCAAATTGTTTCGATTTTACTTCGACGCTACCAAGTGGATCAAACAGTACTAAAGCACAAAGCTAGCATATTTTTGCAAAATTTTGAGCTTGTTTATTGCTTTCGTTATTGATTTTTTCAAAATAAAAACTATGCTTAAGGGCAGTCTGGAGAAAATTGTAGTTTCCTACCTTATCGGTAAGGTTACTTTAATTGCATAGCTTTAAAACATTATTTATTTAGTAGCTAGCTATTTTATTGAAAAAATAAGAGTAGACGCACATTCTTGACACATCAAAGAACAATTCAAGCCTACACTTAGCAAAATTGATTGAGAATTCAAGGCAAAAAGTGAAAAATCAGATGTTGGATTGATATGATGTAATCTGATTTATCACTTTTCGTCTTCATATTGCGATAAATCTCCCGTAAATCAAGAAATATTTATTCCTTGTAGATCAAAGAATGTGCGTCTACTCTTATTTTTTTCCAAAAATTGTCTAGAGTAAATTACTGACGCAAATAACATCACCTAACTACAATTAGGCATAAGATGTTACTTTGCATAAGTGAGTTTCCTACTGTATTGACCAACAGATATTTTACTTAGTTAACAACAATCAATTGATCTGGAATACTTACATGTGAGAAAAACAGTAGACGTACATTCCTGAATCTTCAAGGAATAAATATTGCTTGATTTCGAGGAGATTCATTGAAATATGAAGAAGAAAAGTGAAAAATCAGATAACATCTTATCAATCGAACATCTGATTTTTTACTTTTTGCCTTGAATTCTCAATCAATTTTGCTAAATGTGGGCTTGATTTGTTCTTTGATGTGTCAAGAATGTGCGTCTACTCTTATTTTTCAATAAAATAGCTAGCTACTAAATAAATAATGTTTTAAAGCTATGCAATTAAAGTAACCTTACCGATAAGGTAGGAAACCACAATTTTCTCCGGCCTGCTCTTAAACCATCTTAGAAATGTCAAGAACCGATATGCAAAATTAATCTTCATATATTAGTAAGATTTAAAAAGTGTTTTTATCAAATAAATAAATCGCTTCATGCATAAAAATAATAAATAAAATCGAATACATCAAGGATTATACTGTGCAAACACTTTGTTACAACTTTTATTGCCACGTAAAATTAAAAATTGTAGGCGGTGTCCTACAAAACTATAACAAACAAAGGTGTTAATTGGTGTTAGGAATATCGAAATCTACTTGCCGCATGTGAGATTTAACTTTACAATTATGTGCAAAAAAATTCGGCTTAAATGTTTCATACTCAAGTACGAACGTAAAAGTGTACAAAGGTTGGGTACATCTGAAAATCCTCAAAAAATTGAGAACTACTTCAGTAAGTGAAAATTCAGACTATAAACACGTTAACTATACATTAGTTTCTAAACGTGAAAATCTGAATGATGACTGCACACCACATTTTTTATGCGACCCTTTATAGTGATTATGCTTATTAAAATCAAAATATGCAATTATAAAAGGCGTCAATGTAGTGAAACATAATTTGTCAATGTATGCAAATCGAAAAGGACCCTTTGCTATTAAAGATATACTACTTAACGTTCGTAGCATAACAAAATTTTACCACTTCAAACCAATACATTAGACTATCCAGACAGCAGATGTCACAAAAAAAAATTTTTGAAGCTCTGGCTATGACCCAGTTCACGAAGTATAAAAAAATTTTTCTTTTATTTTTACCGATTTGAAAATATAGCTATTTACGCCGAATCACTATTATTTACGAAGTTAGAAGCATTTAAGGTTTTAGATAATTGAAAAGCTTAGTTTTTACAAATCTGAGCAATATTTTGGCTTCGTAGACGTTTGTCACAATACAGTAGAATACCTAGAAAGCTGATCTAACCGAATAAATAATTTACTAAGTGCTGGCTATGGCCCAGTTCACTAAAAATAATTAAATTTTTTTTTTTATTAATTGAAGAATATAGCTTGGTTTGCCGTGTCTCTATTACTTACGCAGTAACAGGCGTTTAAGGTTTTTGAATATTTCAAAAACTATGTTTTTTGAATTTCAAGAAATATATTGGCTTTGTAGATGTTTGTAATGATACATTAGACTATACAAAAAGCTGGTTTGACCAAATAAATTCATTTCAAAGCGCAGGCTACATTCCAGTTCACGAAACATAAAAAAATTTTTAGTGGATTGGCCCAGTGGTGAAACTTCAAGCTATTCTTTATTATTATTCCTGATGATGAAGAGCTGGCTGTGGGTAGCGTGACTCTTACCCTTGGAGTCTCAGTGTGCAGAGTCCGTGCTGAAGGGAAGTACGCCGCTGACCAAAGAATATCTCGTCTTCGAGTCGTTCCCCACGTAACTAACCGCTCATCGTTAGTGAGGACAGTGGGCCTGAAGAATAAGTACCTTCTCTGTGGGTACGTCGTTAGGACGACCGCTAAGGAGGAGGCCGTTATGTCTGTCTGTACTCCTCGGGGCTGTCCTCCTTGATATTGATTCTTGTATCATCTTTTTCAGAAAATGAATTTTCGTGCATTACAGTCGATAACGAGTATAAGTTTCAAAATTTAAATGTCAGAAAAAATTGATTAATTCATTTTCATTTGACTGTATGAATGTAAATAAAAATGTCAATCAAACAAATATGTAAAATCCATTTATTACTAAGTTTTTAAATAAAACTAATGAGTTAAACAAAACTATTGAATTAAATAAATATTTGAAACTTATTTATTAAAGTCTTAAAAATTCAAATTGAATGAAGTAAATCTTATTTTGAGTTACTGTTACTTTCCTTAAATGAGCGGCAAAATTGAGTTGGTGTAGAGTTAGGAAAAAGTATAATCTGGCATTAATATGAATAAAGTATAAATAAAGCCAATCTTATCTTAGTAACTCCTTCTTGTTATAGTGTACTAAAATAAAACAGTTTCAATGAACTGTTAACAGTATACAAAGAGTACGTAGGTATGTCCGTAAATAAGTATGTACAATATTAATATTTATCTGCTGCCTATTTTCAAAACGAAGACTTTGCTATCGTTTAGTAAACTAAATAGTTTCAGTGTAAAAAAAAATAGTAATACATGCATTTTTGAAAACTATATGGTAAATCTCAAACAATGAGAGGGGAAGTCCTATAAAATTTTACCGATCAGGTAAAGAAGGGAGGATAATTTAGAGCTTTGATAAAATATTACACGATATTACCGGGTACCCTCCAAGGCACATATTCTTGAAAATCGTTTTTTTGTTAGTTTGATTATTTTTTAACTGAAAAAAATAACAAAAACAAAAAAAAATGGTCTTGAAATAAACAAAAAAATACAATCATTAACAATCTATTTGTTTCCTAGAAGAAGTTCTTGAGAAATCTGCCATTAAATAGTTTAAACAAATTAAAATGAAGTTAAGAAAAACGAGTTTCAATGTTTTTTAATTTCACTTTAACTTAGCAGGATTTTTAAGAATAACCCTGGTTTCAGCTGTTTTATAACATGAATAATTAATGGCCTCTTTAAAATCATAGCATAGTGTTTATTAAAGAGTCATTTTTTCTTATACACCAAAAAATGCAAAAAATCGAAACATCATTTTCATTTAACTGCAATTACAGATTATTTGTCTACAAGTAACAATTACTCGCATTTAATAGCGTTTTTCTTGCTATACTGCCTTACGAACATGTCAGTAAAGTGTTTTTTAATTTGAACTGCGATGTTCAGGAGCTATTTTGAATATGCTGACAATATTTCAGAAAAATTTATCAGAAAAACTTATGTTCCACAAATGTCTTTCAACTGCTCATTTGATAGGATTGACACAATAATCGTTAAAAATTGTAAACAAAAGTCGAAAAGTTTTCACAAATTTTTTTTGCTTTCGAATCTTTTAATCAACTACAAAAATAATAATTTTGTGTCTGATAGCGGTTGACAATTTTTTCTATTAACAGAGCCAGCTAATTAATGCCTATTAATCGGAATGAATTTAAGTCCATGCTATTCTACCATTTTATAATTTATTTAAAGATACATGAATGATATATAAGCTCACAGTTCTTCGTGAAATAGTACACTCATATCCAACGAAAGTTTGTGCTACTGTCCAGACTCACTGAAAATCTTTCGTCTTTTTATATAGCACGATGAAGTTGCTTATTCTAACATTTGCTTTGTACATTGGCTTCGTTTTATCGGTTCGTAAAAATTATTTTCGTTCATAACATAAAAATATACCTCATAATATTGAAGTCTTAAAATTTTAAAATAGACTTGATAAGTTAGATCGAGTGTAAGTCTATCTTTTACCACAACTCTATGTATTATCAGCTAAACTCGTGTAAAGTTCTTGTCAGTATTAAAAGTTAGTTGTTAAGTTAATAAAGGGATAATAAAGATGTACTCAAAAACTCTTTTTATCTTCTTTTACCAGCAAGAATATAATAAAGAATCACAACGCCACAAACGCAATTATATAACAAGTCGGCAAAACTTTTGCTACAATGAAACTGGATTTGATAAAGGTAGTAATTTTTATACTTCAAAATATTTTCATTCCGTAAATTTAAGAAATCAACTACGTGTAAAATAAAAGTCTACAGTTTGATTACATCAATCTTAGCCAAAAATTAATTTAAAATTTTCGTATTTATGTTTCAAATGCACTCTGATTTGTTTCAGAGAAGCATACACAAATACGACTTACACGTGCATACCCATTGGACATCAGTTATTTTTGTTTCGTGGGCTGTGCTACGACCCAGCCTAAAGGAGTACGTAAAGCAAATACATTTTTTCTAAGTACAAGTTTAACATTGAAATTTTACAACTTTTATTGCAGTTGTTTCTCTCCACGAGAAGTATGAACACAACTTTTCTTCTAGAGGCTTTAACTCGAACATTCACGGTCGAGGAAGCAAATAATATTATTGATAAGTGCAAAGATATAAGTAAGTATAAATCGCTTTAATTTTCAATTATACTAATACATTTACGATAGATTCTGCAGTAAATTTGTCAGTTTTACAATTAAAATCCAAATTTTTGTAAAGTAATTATCTTAAATTCTAAACATATTTTTGCTTTAATTAACAAACTTAGTTAAAATCTGCGGGCCCCTAATTATTCATAATTATGACGACAGGAAACACAATATTACAGTTGTATTTTCACTGTTTAAATTGTCCGTAAGCTCACTAGTGTATATATAATTAAAAAATACCTAAATTAAAACCATAATTACGTACTTTTTTCGTATCGTGATATCAAAATTTTATACACACTACACTTCGATTTTTGAATACTTAAAAAATAAATAATGAACATTGTTTGGTTAAAATTACTATAAATAACGAAATGTTTTTAATGTTACATGATTTATCATATGGTAATATACAGTGATATGTACATGTTGTATTGACATCAGCACATAAAACAAAACATCACCATATATCACCAAATAATGAATCATATAACATTGAAAATCCAGTTTGAGGCATGAGATGGATTAGACACTTTTCGACTGTTTTTTTTAATGCTTAAAATTAGAATAAATGTGTTTTTGTTCATCATAGCAAAAAACTTCAACTTTAATCATCTACATTTCTGCGAATGAACTATTGTTTGCTGTTTCATAGTTCGTGTTTGTAGGCAATTGATATGATATAAAAGAATTGAAGCAGAATCGCTCATTTTTCAAGACTAATTTAGTTATCAAATTAACATATTAAAATTTTTCAGATACAAACGGTCTGTGTGCTACTGGAAGGAGTATTCATGAGTGCTTTGCTAAACAAGGATTCATGATCGCAGATTGGATTGGATACCTAGATGGAGACATTGTTTAGCTGCAAATAGTTACTTAAATATTTTCTGCACCATTTATTTGTGCAAATATCAATATTTTTGACTATTATCACAAAGCTTTATTTGAAATTTCTTGCTTAAGAGTTCTAACTATGTAACAGGTATCTGATACACTTCGTGCTTCATTAAAACTGTCAAAATTACTTGGAAGTACTTTGAATATTAATCAATTCATAAAATTAATAAAGTTGTTTAATTCATTATTAACATAAAGTACAGATAATTACTTTTTAGACTCCAATTGTTTTCAATTATCCTACGACGTTAAAATAAGACAAAATATTCCATATCATTTCATCTGGCAGACTTCTATAATTAGTTGTCATTAAGACTCTTCATTCAGCACATTTTTTGCGGCAGTCAACACTTTTTTCTTCTTTATTTCTAACTGAATACGAGTTTTTAACACGTACTCGTAAGATTTTAGTTCAATATTTTTTTGAAGTACAATTATGGAAAAGTAACAATAATTTGCAGAATCCAACAACTCGACGTACGTGAAACAGAACTAGGAAATATCATCAGGTCAAGGTTTATCTTTACCAACATTAAATTTTTCCAGTTAAAGAAAATATTTTTTTTTGTGTTGCCGTGATCATGAATTTATGATCCTGCAAGTAAAAATTTTTTTTTTTTTAACACAAAATCTTATTTGGAATTGCATTTTAATTCATAATAGTGATCTATAGAGCAGATAAATAAAAAAAACACACAAGATTCATAGCTTAGATGTAGTATGCTCACATATAAAGCTACTTAAAGATAAATGGTTATTTTTATTTCTCTGTCAATAGTTTCTTAAAGATTTCATGCCACAAGCATACGAAAATTATAAATATTTTATTTTCGACATCTTTTCATTATATTTTGTCATAAAAACGCTTATAGAATTGCTTTTAAGATTATTAATAGGTCATGAAATTTACTTTTATACTTGTATATGCTTTGTAATAAAAATATTTATTAAAACAAAGAATTTTGTTTTATAATGAAGACCTATTTAGATCAAAATCCTATATGCCGTATGTGACTTCGTTCCATAAATGAGATTACAGCGAATGCCTAGGACTAAATATCATTTTTAAATAGTACTCTGAAAAAGAGGGTAAAAATTTTCTGGTGGTGGCCATTAAAACTAATTTTGTATGCAGAATTATGAATAAGATAGGCGTGTACTTAATACAAGAGTAACACTTTATACAATTTTAAATGACTGTTAAATTTAACTATCCAGTCTCACGTTGTATTATTTTTAATAAGTATTTAAGAGCACAAAAAAGATTTTATTTTTTTTATTCTTAATAGTATTAAGAGAGTAATGGTTTAATCTTTTAAATAAGTATTTAAGACAAAGCACATGAAAATTCTTTTTTTTTTAAACATCTTAAAGCAGATGACTTTTTAGTTCTTTTAGGGCTGTTGAAATTTTTGTGACCCTCAAGGGCTGTTTTTTTGTCAATTTTGTTAAGTTGTCATATATTTGTTGGCAAAGTAGTTCGACGTTCAATGGCCTTAAGGTGGCCTCATCATACGTGTACTAGGTATACGATTGCGTGACATCAAACCATCAGACCTACAAACATCCGGTCATGACGCTGCTATGCCACAAGTAACCTGTGTCTTTTGATACATAATCACCTTTTCGATAGCTAATACCAAAATATTCTCGGCACACCCAAATTTTTTCGATATTATTAAGAAGCTGACGACTTCTACTTTTGATTTTTAATTTCATACAAAAAGTAAAGTTACATTTTGAAAAATATCGTAACATTTTAAATCAATATTATGTGGCCTTCCATAACAGCCCAAGTTAAACATGAAAATTTAAGAGATTTTTTTTCAAAAAATTGCCTGGCAACACAGCTTCAAATTTTTAGAGGTGATTCGGTTCAAGTATAATTCTTCCAAGATGCGTTGATACTTACAGTATTTCGATTTCGTAACAAGCCACCTTAAAAAGGACTGGTGGGCTAAAGTCTTTCTCTTCTGAAGTACGTGCAATAGCGAGCCTTTGACAGAGAAAAAAAAAACAAAATTAATGGAGTGTGTCGCAGAATACTGCATGAGTGAACTCTTGGTATGATACGCTGCGTGAGTCACATGGTGGCAACACCGAACTTTCGTACAGCCGACTTATGGTACTTAAGTTGCAAAAGTTTTTATCGGAAACTTTCATCATTATATTTATTAATGATATTAATGTAATAAAAATAACATATTTTTATTTTACTTTCCTAAAACAATAAAAGTGAGGTAGCTATTTTTTCCTCTGCGCTTGAAACCTAAGTCAACAGAATATTCTCATAATTAGGTTATGCTAACCATGGCACTTTTTTGAAGGTGCAGCTACGAATTCTGCACGCAATTCTGCGCAAACATATTTCGTTCTTTTAATGACCAACCGACGTTCTTCGTAACTGGCTTCAGCGCAACTTTCTTTCGTAACTTTTGTTATTGCAGTTTCAACAGTTCCTTGCATACAACTTAGGGTCTATGAGCGTCATACTTAGGTACTCCATAAGTTGATTTAGTTGTTGGCAACCAGTTTTTTCCTCGATAATTTCAATTTTTAAGGTGGAATCGAATGCGAGATTAAATTTGCTGGGAGTTGTGCTATTTACATGACTGAATATTTGTTAAGCAAAATATTTTAAACATTTGATATTAAAAGCTGATAAAAAAAATTTTTAACAAGAACGTATGTGTCAACAATCGGACACCCATTTGTTTTTTTTTTGGTATTTGTCTAAATTAACAGTATAATTTTTTGACGAATTTCTTTCTCGCCTCTACCTGTTTTGGTGTTTGTCTGAATTGACAGAATAATTTTTTGACGAAATTCTTTCTTACCTCTACTTCTGCTGGTGTTTGTCTGAATTGACAGAGTAATTTTTGACGTTTCTTTCTCGCCTCTACCTATTCTAGTCATGTTACTTATTTTTTTTTTTTTTTATGAACTGGATTAGACACTTTTCGACTGTTTTTTTTAATGCTTAAAATTAGAATAAATGTGTTTTACTTAACGTTCGTAGCATAACAAAATTTTACCACTTCAAACCAATACATTAGACTATCCAGACAGCAGATGTCACAAAAAAAAATTTTTGAAGCTCTGGCTATGACCCAGTTCACGAAGTATAAAAAAATTTTTCTTTTATTTTTACCGATTTGAAAATNGTGTTTGTCTGAATTGACAGAGTAATTTTTGACGTTTCTTTCTCGCCTCTACCTATTCTAGTCATGTTACTTATTTTTTTTTTTTTTTATGAACTCTGCACTTCCTGTTGTATATGTGACCCTCTAACATACATAACACACTGTTGCCATCTTTCTATAAAGATTTTTTCTTTCTATAACTACAAATTTTTAAAATACTGCCTTAGAGTCAGGTCCATGTGATTGGAACTTAACATAACTTTTGAAAAATAATTTATAAATTGTAAGCCCTCAATTGAAATATCTTAGTTAGAGCATGAAAATATCAAAGTTATTGTTCAATAATCCATATGTATATAATGGTTAGTTAGTTTTTTGCCCGTAGCGTGCTTCACGCAACTCATTTTAGCACTATATTTTAAAATTACAAAATTTCTCTAATGCTTTGTCTCTGTCATGATAATTTTATTAAATTTTACAGTTAAAAAAAAAAGACTTGAATTGCCGCACTAACTTGTGAGACAACTTAAATATTTTATTCATCATCATTTTTAAGTAAAATAGTAATAGAATCAAAGCTTTACGGTTTAAGAATTAATTTTTAACTAGCGTTCGTATATTGAAGATCAGGCATCATTTGATACATTAAGAAATGATATATTGTGACACATGTTGTGTGATAAAAAAAGTTTTAAGCTAATGTACCAAAAGAAGTAACGTTTATAAAACTGCCATAAGATGGCCCACCTCTCAAGGGTAATGCGCATTGAGCAGAAAAATAAACATAAAGCCAGCTAAATTTTTGTATAATATTTAATAAGTTTAAATAAACTTGAACAAAGGTAAGAACTTAAATAGAAGCTAATAAAATAAAATGATTTACCATTTAGTTTAGATTATTTTCTTGTCTATTTTACTCCCACTGAATTATTCTATGTTATCGTTTATCGATAACCACTTGTCTCATCTTAAGGAAAACTTGGCCTGTTGTCAAACAGAGTTTTTTTAACAAAGAAACGATGATTTTTGGTCAGACGGCTTGTAAAAATTGTTTTATCTATGTGGCATTGAAAGCTTATAAATGCTGATAACTTAAAATGACGGAGGAAGCTGATGCATTTCTAATAAAAAAGTTGCTTCGTGTATTTGTGTGGACTTTATTTCTAAATGCTACATTCACGTAACATAATATATTAATGAGGAAATCCACAAAAAAATTTTAACAAGGGTTGTAGTGAGGGTGACACCCTTTTCCCGCGATTTCCATCTTAAAATTATATCTATAGACGTCATATGTACACATGTACTTTTAACATATACATCACGGAAAAATGGGGTCAACTCCGCTGAACCTGTGTTCAAAATTTTTTTACTCATAGTACATGATATAGTAAAAAGAGTCTGGTTTCAAAGATGTGCCTCAAAAAAATTTTTGTATTAAAATGGAATAACACGGGATATTTTTTGCGGATTGAATCATTTTTTCGGAGTCAAGAGCAAAAAAAAGAATACATGAAGAAAGGTGATAAAAACATGCTTACAAACCTTTTACACATGCAGTAAGCTAAGAATTACAGCGATACTTTTCGATGTACTTTGTAGTAATTTTATATTTTTGTTTTATTTAAATTAATTTTTAAAAAAATCATTTTTTTAATGGTATGAATTATTTTAATAATCTTTACTAAAGAGAGTAATGGTTTAATCTTTTAAATAAGTATTTAAGACAAAGCACATGAAAATTCTTTTTTTNTAATTCCTTCAGCAATCAAAGAAATAAAATTTCATACAAAATTTTTAAATTATAGTATGCTACATTTCACCACTCTAATCAGCAGTATGGATCATCAGCGCTTAAAAAAAATCTTTGTTCTTTAAGAAGGCCCTCTAAGTCTTCGAAAAAATATTTTTTAGTAGTAAAGCAACCACACTGTGCTGTACTAAGCAGAGATGAGTAGAGAGATTGTTAACTTTTTGGCACTGATCGGAGCGCCCCACCGCGGCCAGCCGTCAAACCGAGCGCACATCTAACTATATACTCGTATCGAACAGCGTGCGCCTATACCTACGAGAAGAGGAGTAGATTCGCTTGGAAATAATCATATAGGCGCACATTTTGGAGAGACGTGGAAGGGGTATACCAAATGTGTGTCTACGAGGAAAGGAGTGGAAATGTTGACTATTGGCCAGGTGCATGTCATGCAGCGCCACTCTTGGTGTCAAAATCATGCAACCGGGGGTACCCACATTACACGTCAACAGCATACACCGATGCACACTTTTAGTAATAATCAATTAATAAGGAAAAAGTTAGTATATTTATTCATCTGATAATAGATATAATCATAAAAACAGGCCTTAGGAATATCACACGCTCGGTTTGTTTTAACTCTGAAGCTTTAAAAAGAGGTAAGCAGTTGGTTAAAAGTAGTCATGTGTGCGATATTACAGAATTTCAAAGTGATGGAGTTAGCAATTTGACAAGTGCCATCGTAATAAGGCAGACCTCGGTAACTTCAGCTCCGTACAAAGTTAACCTGCATGTACATTTTATTCAGATTATTTTGAAAATTGTCTAAGTTGCAATGCACATGAAAATTACCTTTATTTACAGTTAGATAATCACCGAAATTTATGTAATTTTACTCCATCTGTCTTTGACACTGAACAACACAGCACTTTCTTACACCCATATTTATTATCTTTACACATATATTGTGCTCGTGCTACGCACTCGTGTGCTCAACTTGCACTCATTCCCGTCAACTCCGGCCACTCGTGCGAGTCAATCACGACTCGTGCGGGAAATCGTTTTTTCCGCACTTGTTACGTAAATAACTATTTTTTTTTAATTAAAGCGTTAAGAGCGGTATTTTTTGTTATTACGTATTTTAGATGATTTTCATGGATAATTAATTATCGTATAAAATATTATTGATCGAAACAGCTTAATCATTTTCTTAAAAAAAACATACACATACTCACTATAAATAAATCAATTTAATAACAAGTAGTTGTTACCACAAGGTATAAATTGTGACGAACGTAAAAATTTTGCTGGTAATAATCATATTTGATGCTATTGTATGTTTATAATTTCTTGTGAGTTTTAAAATGTATGAATTATACTTTCATCTTAAGAAATTTATTTTGTTATTATGAAATTGCGAAATGGCCTTGCCAACGAGAAGTATCTACTTATTAAATTATTAAATAGATTTAGTATAAGAAATATATTTATTTCAACGTGAATATACTCCTCTTCTCGTAGGCGCACGCTGTTCGATACGAGTTGTAAGATGTGCGCCCGGTTCGACGGCTGGCCGCGGCGGAGCGCTCCGATCAGTGCCAAAAAGTCGTCTCGCATCATAGCATTGGCGTTAGCAATCTCTCTACTCATCTCTGGTACTAAGATTAAGTACATGTGATTGCCAAAATTGTAAGCATTACGCTAATGTAAAGCATTTGCTCGGGTGAGTAGTATGTGGTAAAATTGTAGTAGTAACAGTTTTAATAGCAAAAGTGTATTTCACTCTCTTTCTAAGATAGACCAGAAAAAAATAGCGAACTAGTCTAAAAGATAATCTAGTCTGATAAAAGTCAAAGTAAGTCTTTTAAGCCTATATTATTATTATTATTACTATTATTATTATTATTATTATTATCANATTATTTTTATTTATCTTTAAGTTCACAAGGACTACACCCTTAAGGAGAATTTCTTGTACTTACTATGTAAGTCGTATTTTAATAAGTCCTATAAGATGTATTTGAAGCATAAAAGCATCACAATGAGGCTACATTCATAGGACATTACCAATTTTCGAAATGTTGCTAAGCTTTTAAGAAAGTGTTATGTTGGGTTCTATGATTTTGAAAAAAACGTTGTCCTGAAATTGGTACGATATTTGTTAAAAAATGTCTTCCTATTCAATACATTCAGCTCAACATCTTAACATTTATAATGTAAGCAAAAATATAAAAATATTAGGTAGAGAAAAAATTGTATTTTGAGGATGGGTTATTTATCTTGATCGTATATATGCTGCAAGCATGTCAATTTTTAAGGAAACAAAAAGTTTTATCGATCTTTTCAGAGCTCTACAGATTTCTGGTTCGTTACGTACTTACTTTTAAAGCAACTACTTATTTTGAAAATAATGTATATTATTATTGTTTTAGCAGTGGTTTTACGTATCGTTGCCAATTATCGATTCCTTTTACAGATGGAAAGTGTTTGGGTTATTAATGGAATTTTCTATGAGCCAGTCTATTAAACCGAAACATACAGAGATTTGGTTCCTGAAACTATTATAAATAAAAAAAAAAAATTTTTCACCATAAAAAAACTATTTATTTTGTTTTAAACTAAAAAAAAAAAAACTAAATTGGCTACATGGGCTAGCATCCCATTCAAAAATTGTCACTGTTGACGACACTTGGAAAAAAATCAGAGAAACATGAAGACATTAATATTAGCATTTCTTTTATACATTCAATGCAAAAAAAAATTTTATTTTACAAAAGTTATATGATGTAAAATTAGTGGTCTCAAAATATTATGAAGCCAATGTATCAGCAAAAAATGCTCTCCCAAATTCAAGCGATTAAGTTTATATAACGTTTTCTTATCCACGCAGAATAAGAGAACTGCAAAAAATTTTTTCCGATTTTTTGTCACAAAAAAACTATTGCTACAGACTCACGAATTTAAGAATTCAGTCACCCTACAATAAAAATTAATCACCCGTGACTCTTTTAAATGTAGCATAGGAGCGTTTTTTCACCTTATGTTTAATTATATCGACTTAGAACATACAATGTTATGCTGTCGTTGTTATGTACATAATAAGTGTAAATGCAAAGTTTTATCTTTATTTGGTACATCACAGTTTCTAATTTACGACGATTGTATGGGTAGGGTTACCGCTGCCCATTATGTTGCATTGGGAAATTCTTTTTCATCACAGTCCAAAAAATGATCGCTCATTTTTTTTGTTACAAAAAATACGATATAAATATTTTTGAAAATTTTTAACTTTGACTTTTTATTCAATTTAGTCTTTGTAGTATTCTTTTTTTTATATAAAATGACCCATTTACTAATGGCAAGATTACAGAAATTCACATCTTAAAAAACTATACTACTGACATGATAACGTACAAGGAGGCCACTTTTTTATGAAATTTTTTTTTAATGATGAAACTAATATTTAAAATATGTTTGTTTTTTCAGCTGAAAAGGTGATGTGATTAAGAGGTGTTTGTTTTACAAACCACATTTCTTATTGTTACATTATTAATCCGTGAGCATGACAACGTTATGACAGTAAATAGAAAGTAACACAATGACTTAAAAAATAATGAAACTTGACATTTCAATACTTAAAACTTGTATAATTAGAATGTATTACATTTTTTCCTTTTTTATGTTAACTAATTTGAATTAAAATAAAAATCTTCTACTTTATGTCGTTCATAACTACTTCAATATTATCAATGCTAACTATACTATGACTTTTTTTATCTTAGAATTTGTTTTTTAACTTTTTTCGAATTTCGAATAATCTTAACAAATTTTATTTATCTTACAAGTATGAAAGTATACTACAAAACTATAAATTTAATATTTGTATGGTCGCAGTACAATACAAGTAAATTTATTTTCATAAAAAGTGAAAAAAAAAAATTGTATATTTAATGTATCATTTTTTATAACTTCTGGATGTTTATTACAGCTATTATCTGTAGAAGGAAGGAGATTTTCAAGAGGTTAGGAGGCCGCAAATATGCGAATCTTTGCCACGCAAGTTATACATGTTTATGTGAACGTGTGTTTTTTATGTATCCTTGGGAGTGTATGTAAAAGATACTGTATAATAAAGGAAACTTATTGTTTTTTTAGTACAGTTTTAATTTTAAATGTTGCTTTAAGTTAAGTGTAAAGCTTAATCCAGATGTCGCCAGGACCTGCTAGTCCTGATTTAAGGATGTATTAGTACATCCGTAATTCTCTGTACGAGTGTGATTCTCTGTTTGTTGAGTCTTATATCTGCTTGTGTTGTAAGTTTGTTACCATAATTATGTATATGATTTACAGATTTACCCCCTTATGTACTAACACATTCATAAAATTACACATTAAATTTACGCAGATTGACGAGTACATCCATGGATTAGGACTGGCAGGTCTCGGCAGTCCCGGCACCCTCTGGGTTAAGCTTGACACCATAGCATGGTGACTTCATGTTCCTTATTACCTACAGTGCAGGATGAAGGGGTGTAGCAATATCTCAGTTAGAGAATATCGTAGTATCAAACAATTAGGGTAGGCTTGTCATCAGCTTGCCTAGTACGATTGTAATGAGGTATGGCTATATTGACGTACTTAGATACGTATAGTCCATGATATAGTCTTATAATTAATGATAAGGAAGAAAAGGTGAATCTTTACTGTACATGTTACAATAGAACTTACACAATGATTCTGAAAAATTTTAAATACAAGGCAAACTTTTTTTTTAAATTATTTTATTTAAAGCCAATGATAATTTCGTGCTCAGTTGCAGTAGAAAATTATTTTGTCAGTGTTGTAGTAATAAAGCCAGCTAACAAATGCTTATCAATTGGGAAAAAAATTCGATATATTCCCACCATTTTCAAATTTATTTTAAGATATATATGTAGTGTACATATAAGCTTAGACCTCCTAATGAATGAAGTTTATATCAAACTAAAGGTGCTACTGTTCAAAGGTACAATTAATTTTTGGTCTTTGAATATTATACGATGAAGTTGTTTATTCTAGCCGTTGCTTTGTACATCAGTTTTGTCTTATCGGTACGTATAAATTATTTTTATCCATAACATAATAAAATACATCAAAATCCTAGAATTTTAAAATAGACTTGATAAGTTAGATCGAGTGTAAGTCTATCTTTTACCACAACTCTATGTATTATCAGCTAAGCTCGTGTAAAGTTCTTGACAGTATTAAAAGTTAGTTGTTAAGTTAATAAAGGGATAATAAAGATGTACTCAAAAACTCTTTTTATCTTCTTTTACCAGCAAGAATATAATGAAGAATCACTACGCCACAAACGCAATTATTTAACAAGTCGGCAAAACTCTTGCTACAATGAAACTGGATTTGATAAAGGTAGTAATTTTTTATCATTTAAAACATTTTAATTTCATAACTTTTGAAATGAATGATAAGTACGTGATATAAGTCTAGTATTATCGGATTTATTTCTGCAAAATTCATTTCGAAATTTTTTATTCTTTCTAAAATTCTACTTGCTTCAGAAAAACATACAAAAATACGATTCAAGCTAAATTTATTTAAAATTTTTTGTCTTTTTCTGAAATTCACCCTGATCTGTTTTAGAAAAGCTTACACAATTACGACTTACACGTTCATACCCATTGGACATCAGTTATTTTTGTTTCGTGGGCTGCGCTACGACCCAGTCTAAAGGTGTACGTAGAGCACACAAATTTTAAAAAATACACATTTATTGATGATATTTTACAACTTTTATTAGAGCTGTCCCTATCGGCAAGAGTCATGAACACAACTGTTCTTATGGACTCTTTCACTCGAACACTCCCAATTGAGACAGCAAATAATATCATTGACAAGTGCAAAGATATAGGTAAAAAAATTGTTTGGTTTTTTAATCATACTAACACATTTACGAGTAATTATGCAATCCATCATTATGTTTGACTTTGTAAAGTTAAAATTCTTATAAAATGATTGCGTTAAGTTCTTAATATAATATCACTTAAATAAGCATTAAAAATTTTGAATAACTATTAAGACTTATATTTTGTCTCTAACAGATGAACAACACTTTTTCAAGGATCGTAAATATCGAAAAAAGTTTGAATTTCAAACCTGCGGGACTACAATTATTTCTTATGTTGACAAAAAACATTATAAATATTGTAATAAACGTTATACCATGAAAATGTTGCACGAAAAATTTCAGATTGTTTAACCATACTGTTTTTTCATGCATCCAATTTAAAAAAATTTTAATTAAACACGTAACTTTATAGATGAGTCACGTAAAATTGCAATTATAAGGAGATTGTCTGTAGAAATCACACAGTTTTTTATATGTTAGAGTACTTCAAATAAAATAAGAAAAAAGGGGTCTATTATGCATAAACGCATCTACAAAGGTATATCCATATAAGCTAAATAATTGCCACCGTTATTGCATACATCTGCTACCCTAACCTCTCTGAACTTTTCATCTGCTAACTGAAATTACATCCTTGGAGCAGAATCGCACATTTGTGAAAACTGTTAAATTGTAATATTTACATCGAATATTTTCAGATACAAACGGTCTGTGTACTGCTGGAAAGAGGATTCATGAGTGCTTTGCAAAACAAGGATTCATTATCGCAGATTGGATTGGATACCTATAGATGATGACGTTGTGTAACTGCAAATATAAGAACTCCAATATTATCTGCACTACTTACTTATTCCAAGTTAATTAATCGCTTTAATAAAACAATCAACTAATGTAACAATCGTAAAACTTGATTAGTAAAGAAATCCTATTTTCTTGAGCGATAAATATGATTGCCGACACAAATTTAAATAGTTTATAAATGTAACTTGAAAGTGGACCAGGTGTTGATATTTTTCTAATATATTTTATTGTATTCTTGTTGTTACCTAGTAAATTAATGTATATTATATAATAATAAATATATGTGATACACACTATCAAAAAAAACTACTATACAGGAATTCTTTCATTTCTTTCCAATCAAGTATTTCATGTAACTATTCATTATTTCACAATATTTTTTGTCGCATAAAATAAATTTTATTAAATTTTTTTGATAATTGATATCAAGCCTGTCGATGTATAATATGGTAAGATTTTAATACTGAAAAAAAAGATTTCAGTGGTGGAGGTAACACAAAATCATCGAAACTAAAATTTGACATTCGCAAGACAACGGTAAAAAAATTTGCATCAAATCAATAAGTTTTTAATGATGGGTGTTCTATTTGCTTGTTTTACTATTTTATTTCAAAAGATAACATATCTTATGATTTTGTCATAAACAAATTCAACATTAAAATTAGGGCTTCATTATTATGGTTACAGCTTTATACAGGAAGCTCACTCGCTAAGAGGAGTGATGTCAATATATTGATAATACTTTGAACAGAGAATAATTAGTGTATGAAAAACCTTCGATTCAAATTTCAAGTCCCTTTATGGCTTATAAAGTGAGATATTGATAATTTTACTATTGAACTTTTAACGTACAGTCTTATGAGAATCAGTACTGTTCTGATCATAACCTGCAATATCTGGATAATCGACGTCAAGATTTGATTGAAAATTTTTTGAAAATATCTAAAAACTTGGTGATTACGTAGATATAGTCTTATCTTCACTCATGGCTTATGGAACGAGCAATAAATTAGTGAATAAAATAATTCTCCTTCGACAGCTACCGTTAGTATGTCGCGTTATATCTGTATAAATAGTCATGCAGGTTACAATACTGCTGATCGTATACGTCAAAAAGGTTAGGTACGAGTGAACTCCCTTAAAAACAATAAGTTTGGAATCATGCAGAAAAGTACGGCAAAAGTTACAGAGACACAGTGAGTTATTATAAAAAGCTTTATTCCAAATTTCTTTCAACATAAAGTATTTGTACTTATCATTGCATAAAGTCGTAAAAACTATTCAGCAGCTATACCTGATACAGCTTATGCAGAATTAAAACTATTAAAATTAAGTGCCAGTACTCGGAATGTTGATCAATTCATAAAATAAATATAGCTGTTTAATTTGTTGTTAACATGAAGTACAAATTATTAATTTATTGTTCCAATTTTCTTTAATTCTCGCATATTAAGGTAAGACAAAATATTCCATATGATTTCGTCTGGCAGACTCATATAGTTAGTTGTCATTATGACACTCTCAAATGCTTCGTTAAGTACATTTTTTGCAGCTGTCAATACGTTTCTTTTTTCCATTGCTAACTGAATGCGAGTTTGTATAACGTACTCGTAAAAGCATTTGTCGGTATTTTCTTGGAGTGACAATAAAACAACTGTGGAAAGGTAATGGTAATTTTCATAATCCAACAACTCGACGTATGAATCGAGTGGCATCGTCATTATATCAAAAATAAACTTGTGGCCTATTTTAACTTTCTTCAGTTCATTTATCGTACCAGTACAAGCACAGAGAATCCGCGACCACGTACCATCCAATTTAAAGAGTCCATTTATCGGAGCCAAATCATGATGTACTTTATTTAACTGTAAGTAAATGGCGTAGTAAAAAATTATCAAGGACGAGAATATTTCCGCACGTAAACGATCGCTTCCCTCAAAAAAGTTATAAATAATCATTAGATTAATTGTTTCGTAGTCTTTAAATTCCCACAATAAACATGCCATCATTATATCATTATCATTAAAATTACGTATGTTAAAACGCGGCATTTGAACGGAAAAGTGCCTGTTAACAAAAAGAAGAAAAAAAAAGTTTACGATTAATTACAGTAAGTTTCTTACACTATACGTACTTTTTCGAGTAATATACATACCCATCGGTTCGAAAACCAGCCTCTAACAGTATTTTAACAACGTTCACTTGACGCTTCTCTATATCCACGTACATCATCGCGTTTAGGTCTTGACAAGGATGTTTACTCGTGTCGTCGATAAAATTTTTGTCAAGCAATTGATTAACAATATTCTCGTGGCCCATAGCGACAGCCACGATTAGCTCATGCAGCTTGGGATTGTTTTCACAGAAACGAATGGACACATCATCACTTTCAGTTGCAACAGGGTTTTCATATGTTACCAGGTCAACGTTTGCCTTTGCCAACATCAAATTCAACAAAGGCCAACATTTAATTTTTATGGCTAAAGAAAATGGTGTTTCTTTTATGTAGTCGTGCTCATGAATATTTGCTCCTGCAAGTAAAAAAGTGGAACCATGCGAGTTTATCTTTTGAAATTTGTGAATTTATTTTCAAACTAATTAAAGAATAAACTAACGAAAGAATTAGGAAAAAAAAATTTTTTTGTCGAAAAAAATTTTTTTTCTTATTTGTTGCAAAATTTGTTCATAACTATGGATTTGATAGTCATGCAACAATCCACTATCAGTAATTTCGTAATACTAATAAAAATTTTTAAGAAAAAATTGGGTGGACTAATTTAACTCAAAGGTGTACATCTCACTATTACTCGTATGCAGACTACGGGTAGCATAGCAGAACGCTCACGGTTCAAAGCTTATTGTTGAGAAAATTTTTTTTCCAGTCTGAAGTATTCGTAATCTAAAAGTAAAATGTTTAACAAAATTTTTATGCTTTGCAGAGTTACTCAAAGTTTTTCAACAATCGAGATATTAACGGTTGAAAATTACAAAAATTGCAAATTTTTTCAAAAGTACAACGTTTAGAGAAAAATTGCAAGAAAGATTTTTTGCTTAAAATGAACCAAAGAATAAGTATAAATTTTTTTTCAACAAAAGTTTATAATTCTTTAACTTATTTATGAAATTTGTTAATAACTTTAGATGCGCAAAATTTCACAGCAAGCCACCATCGAAAATCGTGTTCGGTGGATCAAAATATAGGAGTAAACGACCCAACTACTGCGCAGGCACCAATTACTGCGCACTCGATGGTAACTGAAAATAAGAAAAACAGACTGAAAAATTTGGGTACTCGGATATTGTAACACGTACGGACATTAATAACGTTCAATCCTGAATCATACTTTACATCATGACATTTATAATTAATAAAAAATGTTTGTCGTTTTAATCGCACAAGATGCTGCAGATAAAGATTAAGTACAACTGGTTCAATTAACATCGAAAAACATTGAGAAATGAGAAATTCAGTAAAACCAAAAATTTCAGTACGCAGTAATTGGGTCATTTACCCCTATAAAAAAAACTCGAGTAGGACCATTTAAATTGAAAAGGCCACGGGAACCCACCTGGTGCCCACACGGTCAAACATATGTTTTAAAAGTTTTTGACGTGGTGAGATTATGTTACAGCAAAATGAAAAAGTATATAAGTAATGTTAACGATGTTACGACACTCATGATTATTCAGATGCATTTTACAGCAACTGATAAACAAACTGTATATATATATTATGTACAGACTTTTTTTCGTGTATATTTCCTGTTAGTCGCTTTTGAAAAATTACACTCGGCACTTTTGAGAAGATTTATTAAAAAATTCTATGACTTGGGTGTTTTTGAAACGTTTTGCGGAATGACAGGTGGCGCGTTAAAAAACAACTATATTATACAGGAAAATGTATTTTTCTAATGTATTTTAAAAAATTAAAATTTTTTTGATTTACCGTTCTCAAGGAGAAGACTGGCAATCCTGTAGTCCTTTTGCCCATCGTTTTCTCTGTAGCTGGATTCCATTGCCTTAAGTGATAAATGCAATGGTGTCTCGCCGTAAAAGTTCTTCACATTGACGTTCGCTCCTTTACGAATAAGAGCTTTGACCATTTCTTCGTTTTGATGACGAGAAGCTCGATGCAGGTCTAATTCGCCCATCCTATCATCAATACTGACACCAATCTTGTGCAAAACCTCAAAAAGAATACACGTTTTTTTTTCCTGATTTTGGTGAAAACGTTCGTGCTTATCCCATTCTGCATAGTACAGTAGAGCCTTGAGCGAGAATTCACTGTGAATATACAATACGTCAGCACGTCTCAGAATATACCTGATGAAGTGCTTGTGCTTTAATGTCCATCGATTAATATTTAGTTGACATATACTTAGTAGACTTCTAAAGATGTCGCTGCTTTTTGCACTGTGAGTAATAAATATCAATGAAACAAATTCTTTTTTTTATCAATGGTAATAGAAGTGGATCGTGTACGACATTTTATCATTAAAATATGTTATAAATAAAATTTGTTTGTATACAAATACGTATTTAAAACTATGGGATTAGACTTGTTAACTTATATGGACACTTGAGTAAAACTATTTTTCGTTCTTCTGAAAATTAAAATTCATGCAACATCTTATCGTTCATTCCATCGTATGGAATATTAGTTTATCAATTGCTCTCAAACTAAATTGTTAAAAATACTCTTTCTTGTAGTATTAAATAATTAAGGAATATTTTACAATAAGCATTTTTTGTTGAGCATCTACAGCAAAAATTATGTTATACCGTTTTGTTTATCTGTCTGTCAAGTGATTAATTCTTCAAAAATATAGCACATGCAAAAATCAACGAAAAACACATCAAGAAAAACCGTCAATGTAGTTTTACGAAAAATTCTATTAAGTTATGTTAAAACATGAATATTTTTTTTTAATGAAAACAACATTTCTTATTAGAGGATCAATAAGACGAACGTTCTCGTTATTTATTCTGGTTACCCTTCCTCCTTCCCAGTTCTTAAAATATTCAAAAACTATTTCAAGTACAGTCAGAAAAAGAGTTTCATCACACTTCAAGTAGAGAATGTACCATATACTTAAGTGTACAAAAGCATCTGAAAAAAGTCTGAACTCATCTTATGTTTACTTATATTTCACTATTATAAAAATGCTAGAAATGTATCTACATAACCACAAACATTAGGTACATACAATGTATACGTTGAAAATGAATATATTATTACATAGTATTAGGCTAGGCTACTTCGGTTATTTTGGCAGTACACCTCCGACCTACTGTTTTCCCCTCAACTCTGCCACCGTAGGCCCACCTCCGGTTGCCTATTCAGAGGGCTTCCCGAACTCGTTCGTTAGCCACCTTAGATTTCTAATTAGGCAGTGGTGTAAATGTCTTAAACACAATCTAAAATCTGCAGTTCTATTCTGTTCTGGATAGAGTCCTGAGGCTTCGTTCATACGTACTAGAAATAAGATCTTGCAGACTAAGATTGACCAGAATAAGATTTTTTTTTCTGCCGAGAAGAACCTCACTTACACTCCTCCATTGGTTTATGGGCATATTCTAATTCATCTAGGTTCTTTTCCGCGTAAGTAAAAAAAACTTACTCTCTTTCTCGCTCTCTATAATTTTATAACTTTTTACGGTTCTACATTGCGCATTCCGCACACCACGTAAGGGCACCGTCACATGGAGCAGAAATTCCGTCTGCGGAACCTATTTGAGCTCTTGAAAGTGAGTATGACAGAGAGAGATTTACGGAAAAGATCTCTAACACTCTTATGAGCTGAAATGGATCCCATATACAGATTCTGTGTTACATGTGATTTTTGTTATACTTCATTTTAGTGAAGAGTTATGTAGGAATTAAAGTAGTGCTATTTAGCCGATTTTATAAACCAGCCACAATCTAGACCAACAGATAGAAAATAAAAATTTATTCCCGAGAAGTATCATTTACAAAAAGATTTTAATTTATCTTCTACCCTGATATTGATTATAATGAAGGGGGAAATGACCACTTATCTAACGTTAATCGTATCTTGCGTGGGAGGTTATTTTTTTAAGGTCGATTTTTGAGTAGAAAATAATATTTTATTTTGCCTCTAATAACTCTGTTGAGAGATAACATTTTCTTTTCTATCTGTTACTTCCGGTTTTTTTTATTTTTTTATTTTACAACCGTTTCTGAGAACTGTGCCCAGTAGGCTCTGCAATGCTGTGTTATCATGCATATATGATTGCTATTGTCATTGGCAGGGTGAAAAACTGCCTCAGATATAATTGTGATAATATCAATCACTTACACAGCAAAAGGGTCCCTTATTTCACATGGCTTCTAAACCATCGGACCACAGTTGGAAATACGAACATGAGAAAGTAGACTCTCAGATGTGCAAGCTAAGTAAGTAAAGGCTGTGGGTCTTAAACGCGTGAGCATGCATTACCAATCCTCCCCAAGCTATAAGAACCGCATCCTGAACCACTGGGCTACCGGAGCCAGTGTTGGTCTAGGTTGCGGCTGGTTAATAAAATCAGCCACATGGTACTAATCCAATTACCAATAACTCATCACTAGAATGAAATATAACAAAAGTACTTCGGATCTCCACAAATCAAGAGGTTTCTCAATCTTTATAAGTGTTACAGCTGGTTTTAATTTTTGACGACCCTCGGTCTTCAGCTCTAGGTGTATAATACTTTAGTGGTGACATTATTTTCATGCTGAGGTTATGTTACACTCGAGTTAAGGTCAACGATAAAGCTTGAGTTTTACCGCAATAGTTAGAAAAAAAGCATAAAACAGTTATATCTAGAACTTATAATGTAAAAAAAAAAACCTTTTCCATTCTTAATATTCGATAGAATTTGTGTACTAGTTCTGTCCTCGCAGGTAAGTATAGCAATACAAATAACTAAGTTTTGCATTCTTACAGTATATCAGCATTAAGTATTGCAATTATTCAATACATAATTTGTAAGATTCCTACATCTGCACCGTCAACTGTAGAGAGACTTAATAAAATTTTTAAAGTAAACGAGTAAAAAGTTACCAAGTAGAACTTTAAATGTTATGGCTGGTACTCAAAAAAGTCATTGCTTTATACACCAACTATAGTAACTTTGAGTGCAACTAAAATATTTTTCACTCAACCATTGCCTATTAATACTGTGTATAATAGAATATTTTTATACTTACAAAATCACAGCATGTATTTGACACCCGTATTAGTATCCACAGCAGCACCTCTGGCAACACTGAAGAGTTACGTGAAAAGTGTTGAGAGACTTGAGCACTTGAGACGCATATTATACACACATATCGTTCGTTCAACCTTTAACAGATGTTTGTCGAGCATGCACTTCACAAATACAGAAGATACCATATTTATATTGTGGTTTACTTGTTTCACTCTGTTCGGTATATATTTTAATTTTTATATTTGATCGTTCCACCAGTAGGTGGCGATAGCGTGCTAACTTAAAAAATGCGCTAAAATTCAAAAACCTTATACTTTGAAGTTATTGTAAAGAAATTTATATTTTAACCTTTATTCAACTGATTATCCGATGGATAGTTGTGTTTAACTATTATATATTTAGAAAATTACAAGTAAAATATTTTTAACATACTAAAAATTTTTCATTACAATTTTATTTCATGAAAATTTAGTGAAAAGTTAGATATCTTACTTTATTTTTAACTTTCACTTGAATACATCGAATGATCGAATAAAGGAAATATGTAATGAATATGTTTACTTAGGATTGTAATAAATATATTTAGGAATCTTAGTTTTTTCTACTACTCTACTAATATGTAATCGTATAAATTTGTTGGTTAAAATAATTATCATACGTGATTTTGCGAAAATGTGCCGTTTTGCAAAAGTTATACATGGTGAAGCGCCGTACGATCCTCTTTGATCACCTTTCGTATGCAATAGATCAATAAATCATTTGACCATGTTTTGATTATTATCTTTTAATAACAGTTATTTAGTCACACGACTTTTTTTAGATAAGCATCTTGATTGTTAGGTATTGTATTTTATTTACGTATTTTTTTCTTGAAAATAAATAGAGGAAAATACATATTTTCGTAAGACCTTATGTGGTGATTTCCAGCTTTTTATTATTTTATGCATTGAAAAATGCGACTTTGGTAAAAAATATTGAAGAAAGCAACAATGGTTCTAAATGGTTTTATCAATGACGTACTTGGATTTCATTTAGTTGATAATCAGTTTGTAAAAGTTATGAGCCTTATTTAGATTATACATTTATAAAAGTATTGACGAATTAGTGCTTCTTGAAAAGATTTCACGCGTATGAATTATAAACGTTTTAACACAAACGCTTACGAATATAATTATGTACACTAATTAAAAAAAAATTTTTTTTATCTCTAATTAAACGGATATGACTCCATTTCGCAGCCCATGACCATAGTTTAAGGAGTAATAAAAAAAAACGCATATGTTGACATAAAAATATTTGATAAATACCCTCTCATTGAAAAATATTGATACAAAAAATTATAGTACTATTAAAAAAAGCATCAAACTGGAAAATTGTATCAAAATAAATAGTCAATAATACTGATTATTATTATGACTGCAATATTAACATAAAACATAAATATAAATTATCTTTACAAACACATTTGATAATATCGTGGTTACTTCAATACTTATTTGTAACATTATAACAACGTATGTAAAATTATACCTTAATTGTTGAATTTCTGTCCTATTTTTTTCTTTTCTTAAATTACAACTGCATACATATTGCAAAAGCTTTTTGCAGTATTACGAAATATTATTTAAATTTGAATATGTGTGAACGTTTAATCTACAGATGTGAGTTACTTCTATAGCAAAATTGTAATTAAACAGTTAGGATTCATTGATGTTTAATAAATATATAAATAATGACAACATGTACCTGCGTTTGTGTATATAGGTGTGATACAACTCTGGCATTTAAGTATTTTTCATGATTATAAATGTATATGAAAATTTGAATTAATAAAATCTTTCGTGTCTGTGATTTTAAGGACGTTCGGTAGAGATAGCGGGGGGGAACCAATTGCGGGGCAAGGGGGAAGTAGCGATGAGTGAAGACTTGGCATCGTCGCGCGGGTCTCCAATGCGTGAGTGCGAGGTTCATGTACACACATATATACACACATCAGGTGGTATATATATTTGTAATGTATTTGTGCTAAAGATGTAAGTTTTTGATTTTTGTTCGTTATAACAATGTAATAAAAATGACAAAATAATTAACAATGATGTGCTTACGAAGATTCAAAAAACCGCTGATGAAAAAATATATTTACCTACCTTTTCCCCCATGTCGTCTATCATTCCGAAATCAGTTATAAAAAATCTTAGTCGAACTAAGGTTGATTTTAACGTAATTGTTGATATATTTATGGAAGGTGACACTAGTTTAAGATCGTTTTTATTAAATGAACAAAATCCTTTTATCAAAAGAGAAGATAATGTGAATAAAATTCTTGAATTTTTGTGTGCCTTGAAAAGTCTCATTAAAAGTGATATATTAAATAACTAAGAAAGACTCCAGTCTCTGCGATTACGACAAGCATGTGATTTTGTTATCTTGTGTAAAAAAATTGTATTGTATAAAAATTACAAATTAAAAATTTCATTAAGAAAAATAAATATGTGTTAATANTAATAAAACGATTGAATTCCATGTCGTTTACGTGGAAACTTAACATTTGATAGTGATCAATAAACTTAAAAATAAATATTTCCGAACAAAAAACTATTCCTTTTATTTCCATGTTACTAAAAGTTTATGAACATAAGCTTTCTTTCATTAAACACAAATTACAAAAAAAAAAATAAGAAAAATATTCATTGGTACATTCAACACAGACGTTTCTTCAAGTCAAACTATAGGTAAATTTTATTTTTGCTGAAGACCTAGAGTAAAAACTTCAAATGTTACCTTTATCATTGTAGATTCAACTCACCGGCTTCTAAGATTAATATGCTCTTGGTTTAAAATACGTATTTGTAAATTTATTTGAACAGTTTTGAAGAAAGATATTTTACATATTTTATGGATAATATTTAAGTAGCACCCTCAAACATATTATTCGTCCACTCTTGATCCATAAAACAAAAATAATTTATTTTACCCAAACGTGATGAGTTTCTTTGTAGAACCAACTTTGTAAAGTGAAATGGCTATGTCCAGTGGCAAGCGATAATTCATGTCAATAATATTGGGGTCTGCTTTGTGGATCAACAACATCTCCACAATCTTCCGAGATTTTTCTTGTGTTGCATAGTGCAAAGCTGTTTTATGATAAATGTCTCTAATATTGGGATCAGCTTTGTTTTCCAAAAGAAGCTTGACACCATTGATCTTCAAATTGAAACAGTTGAAAAATTTGATAAGACTCTCAGTTAATCAAAATTTTACCTGCTGCTTTCTGACTGCCACGTGAAGTGGAGTTTGAAGTGTATTGTACACTCCTCGTAAATTTAAATTAGCTCCATACTCGATAAGTAGCTCATAATGGGTAGTCTATCGTCAGCCTGAACTGAATTATATGTATTCATGTTATCGTATACTAGATGCAAAGGTGTTTCAAATTCAAAGTTCCAGTCATTTACGCACGAAGAGTCTCTAAAAAAATGATAAAGATCACGATGGAGAAAAAATTGTTTATTGTTACGATTTTTGTCATTGAAAAAATTACCTTTGCAAAATTTCATTAACCAGAGAAGTGTTTCCGAAACGAACTGCTTCGTGAAGACTACTCTCCATCATTATTAGTGCTTTTTGAAATTTCACTGAAAGAATTAGTATAAAGTATGAAAATTCAAAAACTAATATTTTTTAACCAAGCATTGATTCTATGTTAATTAATCATGACAACAGAAGCTCCTAATGTGAGATGTAAAGACTACCTACTCCACCATAACAATATTAATTATTGGTGCTAATGTGGATATCAAAATTAAAAATAACATTTTTTTTATTTTACTCATAACTTGTTTCATAAAATGTATTGTGTATTAAAAATAAAATCCTTTAATTTCGTTTTTGTCTGCTCTTTTTAAATTAAGTAAGTTCAAAATAGTTTTTCTTCTTTGTATTAAAATATAACATTCTTTTGCGACACTTTTCTTTACTACATTTAAAAAAATTCCATGATATACTACATAATATTCCCTGTCATGAGTTTGCCACTTCCTACTCGTTATTGGTTATCAAATTTAATTTCGTTCGTCTGAAAATTTGGGTCATTTTTAAAATAAACTATTATTAGTGTTCCAAGAAAAATGTAAATCGTTATGTAAATGTTTCATAAGATTATGTTGTAGTTTACAAAATAAACCTGAACCTTATTAAACGAGTAATAAAATGAAAGCTTATTTATTTTTAAGTGAGTAGTTTTTCTAGAGCTTCTAAGGCATCGTATTGTTTGAAAAGTTATAAATAAAAATTTCAATAAATGAGGGTATAGATCTACCTTGTGGTAAGACAAACTTTCACTAAATATATTCAAGAATTATTTCTTAATCTTTTGATTTCAAATTTAGCATAAACATTTTTGAAAAAAAAGTGAAACAGTGCTATACGATGAATTTTTTTAGTTTTCGAAAACTTGTATGAAATTAATGTGTATTAAAGTCATGACGTTTTACATACTTAAAGGCTTTTGGAACACTTTCAGCCCATAGAAAAAAAAATGGCTCTTCTACTGAGGGTGCAGTAAACTTTTAAATATTACGAGAAACACAATGAGATAAAAAAAAAGTTATTACGCTACAATCGACGAAAGTACGGTATTCATATAGTTAATTTACGAAAGTACGACACATATTGGATGAACAAGTCGGATGTCCTAGTACGTGGCCAAGTACAAATGGAATATGTCCCAGTGGCCAGAATTATAAGACCCAGTTTTCAGCCACTTTGTTTCTCTAAAGTAAAAGGCAACTTTGATAGTTAGAATTTCTAAGAAACCGTTTAACAAATAATTTTATTAAGAGATGAAATATACTTCAAACTTTTGACAAATACTGTATGTGTGTGAGTTGTACACAATATTTTTTCATATTTTTCATAACATTTTATTTCTGCTGTAGCAATTATTTTAAGGACAAACATCTAGGACAAAAAGTTACGTTCATACAGGACTTAGTACTACGTATACGTTTCGCTTCTTTAGCTTTTTGTATGATGCTTTTATAACATAATATACATATAGTATACAACGTATCTTAAACATACAGCATTCTGTACCATCGTGTTAAGTACGTCTGTATGTTTTGCCTCTTATGGTTGATAATACATCTTGTCATCATAATGTATACTTTTCATTAGTTAGTGTATGCGATGCATTCAATCAAAGTTTACTGGAATAAAACTAGAGAAGCATGGGACTACCAACGGTAGACTATATCTAGCGTACACAAGGATTGTGCATGATTTCGTTGTGCGAAAATTTTTGTACACAAAATATTGCCCATATGCTAATAAATAGCGATCACAAAGTATTTTATTCACAATTTTTCGTGCCCCGTATTTGTGCCCAAATTAATGGAGTTTCATTCACAAATAATATCTAATCTAAATAGCATGTGCACAAATTGTACGTTGATTTAGGTGCACATATTGTGTACATATAAATAATTATAAAATGTTTTGTGGTCTTCATACATAACAATTTGGACACGACAAAAATGTGCATAACCCTCGTGTGAATTGGACACAGTCTGCCCCAAGATAAAATAAATTAACTAAGATTAAACAATAATCAATACCATATTTTGACAAGTGCGAGAAATGCTTTGACCCATTGCACAACTTGATATTAGCATGCTAAAGTGTAATTAACTGATGTATAAAATGAATTAGTAAGTAAAGCGAGAACGGTTATGATTTACATATTTTTAGTTTCCTAAGATCTTGATCAGCAAATCCTTATAATCTGGTGGGCAAGACTTTAAATTTCAAGCTCAATACACAACTTGTTAAATTTAAAATTTTGGAGAGGCTAGAAACTATAGGGGCTTATACACAAGCTCTTACGACGACATCGTCTCAAAATGTTTGCTCTCAACAATAACTTCAAAAATTTTTGACAAACCTGTTGAAAAGTTTAGTATGATACTGGAAATAATAAATAACACGACATACGAAATTTGTATAGACCTAGCCATTCTGCTGATGGGATATCGTAATTTAAAGTTTGAAAGCAATACGTATAATACACCTGTATTGTGCAAATCAAAAGAAAATATTGTAAATAAATATTATTCTGTGACATTTTTTACACAATGTAACAACGACAATAACATTTTTTTTAAATATTAAAATTAAATTACTTTTTTAAGTTGACTGTACCATTACAACCCCCTTAACTTAAAAGTGTATACTTATTCTGAGCAATAGAGATCCTTAAAATGATTCTACTGAAAATACTATTACTAGTGTTGACACTATTAAGGACTATACATTTGAAATCGGTTATCTGCGCACAGTAACGTCAGTGGCCGTGTGCAAAATGTGTTATATAAAAACAGGGATGGTGACACTGATCAGAAGCTAGTTTGACGGACTAGAAGGCTCTCTTCGTTACCAAAGTACCGAAAGTGGGCTTACGGTGGCAGTATGAGGGGGTAAACGATACATCCAAGGTCGGCTGCTATAATAGTGAGAACCTACTTAACACAAAGCTTCTTTTGATGGCATATGCATATACCATTGCAAGTGAGATGTAATTTAAGTCAACAACAAAGAAAAAAAATTTCAGCACATGACATTTTTTTTATTTTTAATTAAAAGAAATAACTCTTTGTACTCAAAGGTAATCAAAACAATACATACGTTGACATAACTGTAAGTATTAATTATGAATATTTTTTTTTAATGAAAACAACATTTCTTATTAGAGGATCAATAAGACGAACGTTCTCGTTATTTATTCTGGTTACCCTTCCTCCTTCCCAGTTCTTAAAATATTCAAAAACTATTTCAAGTACAGTCAGAAAAAGAGTTTCATCACACTTCAAGTAGAGAATGTACCATATACTTAAGTGTACAAAAGCATCTGAAAAAAGTCTGAACTCATCTTATGTTTACTTATATTTCACTATTATAAAAATGCTAGAAATGTATCTACATAACCACAAACATTAGGTACATACAATGTATACGTTGAAAATGAATATATTATTACATAGTATTAGGCTAGGCTACTTCGGTTATTTTGGCAGTACACCTCCGACCTACTGTTTTCCCCTCAACTCTGCCACCGTAGGCCCACCTCCGGTTGCCTATTCAGAGGGCTTCCCGAACTCGTTCGTTAGCCACCTTAGATTTCTAATTAGGCAGTGGTGTAAATGTCTTAAACACAATCTAAAATCTGCAGTTCTATTCTGTTCTGGATAGAGTCCTGAGGCTTCGTTCATACGTACTAGAAATAAGATCTTGCAGACTAAGATTGACCAGAATAAGATTTTTTTTTCTGCCGAGAAGAACCTCACTTACACTCCTCCATTGGTTTATGGGCATATTCTAATTCATCTAGGTTCTTTTCCGCGTAAGTAAAAAAAACTTACTCTCTTTCTCGCTCTCTATAATTTTATAACTTTTTACGGTTCTACATTGCGCATTCCGCACACCACGTAAGGGCACCGTCACATGGAGCAGAAATTCCGTCTGCGGAACCTATTTGAGCTCTTGAAAGTGAGTATGACAGAGAGAGATTTACGGAAAAGATCTCTAACACTCTTATGAGCTGAAATGGATCCCATATACAGATTCTGTGTTACATGTGATTTTTGTTATACTTCATTTTAGTGAAGAGTTATGTAGGAATTAAAGTAGTGCTATTTAGCCGATTTTATAAACCAGCCACAATCTAGACCAACAGATAGAAAATAAAAATTTATTCCCGAGAAGTATCATTTACAAAAAGATTTTAATTTATCTTCTACCCTGATATTGATTATAATGAAGGGGGAAATGACCACTTATCTAACGTTAATCGTATCTTGCGTGGGAGGTTATTTTTTTAAGGTCGATTTTTGAGTAGAAAATAATATTTTATTTTGCCTCTAATAACTCTGTTGAGAGATAACATTTTCTTTTCTATCTGTTACTTCCGGTTTTTTTTATTTTTTTATTTTACAACCGTTTCTGAGAACTGTGCCCAGTAGGCTCTGCAATGCTGTGTTATCATGCATATATGATTGCTATTGTCATTGGCAGGGTGAAAAACTGCCTCAGATATAATTGTGATAATATCAATCACTTACACAGCAAAAGGGTCCCTTATTTCACATGGCTTCTAAACCATCGGACCACAGTTGGAAATACGAACATGAGAAAGTAGACTCTCAGATGTGCAAGCTAAGTAAGTAAAGGCTGTGGGTCTTAAACGCGTGAGCATGCATTACCAATCCTCCCCAAGCTATAAGAACCGCATCCTGAACCACTGGGCTACCGGAGCCAGTGTTGGTCTAGGTTGCGGCTGGTTAATAAAATCAGCCACATGGTACTAATCCAATTACCAATAACTCATCACTAGAATGAAATATAACAAAAGTACTTCGGATCTCCACAAATCAAGAGGTTTCTCAATCTTTATAAGTGTTACAGCTGGTTTTAATTTTTGACGACCCTCGGTCTTCAGCTCTAGGTGTATAATACTTTAGTGGTGACATTATTTTCATGCTGAGGTTATGTTACACTCGAGTTAAGGTCAACGATAAAGCTTGAGTTTTACCGCAATAGTTAGAAAAAAAGCATAAAACAGTTATATCTAGAACTTATAATGTAAAAAAAAAAACCTTTTCCATTCTTAATATTCGATAGAATTTGTGTACTAGTTCTGTCCTCGCAGGTAAGTATAGCAATACAAATAACTAAGTTTTGCATTCTTACAGTATATCAGCATTAAGTATTGCAATTATTCAATACATAATTTGTAAGATTCCTACATCTGCACCGTCAACTGTAGAGAGACTTAATAAAATTTTTAAAGTAAACGAGTAAAAAGTTACCAAGTAGAACTTTAAATGTTATGGCTGGTACTCAAAAAAGTCATTGCTTTATACACCAACTATAGTAACTTTGAGTGCAACTAAAATATTTTTCACTCAACCATTGCCTATTAATACTGTGTATAATAGAATATTTTTATACTTACAAAATCACAGCATGTATTTGACACCCGTATTAGTATCCACAGCAGCACCTCTGGCAACACTGAAGAGTTACGTGAAAAGTGTTGAGAGACTTGAGCACTTGAGACGCATATTATACACACATATCGTTCGTTCAACCTTTAACAGATGTTTGTCGAGCATGCACTTCACAAATACAGAAGATACCATATTTATATTGTGGTTTACTTGTTTCACTCTGTTCGGTATATATTTTAATTTTTATATTTGATCGTTCCACCAGTAGGTGGCGATAGCGTGCTAACTTAAAAAATGCGCTAAAATTCAAAAACCTTATACTTTGAAGTTATTGTAAAGAAATTTATATTTTAACCTTTATTCAACTGATTATCCGATGGATAGTTGTGTTTAACTATTATATATTTAGAAAATTACAAGTAAAATATTTTTAACATACTAAAAATTTTTCATTACAATTTTATTTCATGAAAATTTAGTGAAAAGTTAGATATCTTACTTTATTTTTAACTTTCACTTGAATACATCGAATGATCGAATAAAGGAAATATGTAATGAATATGTTTACTTAGGATTGTAATAAATATATTTAGGAATCTTAGTTTTTTCTACTACTCTACTAATATGTAATCGTATAAATTTGTTGGTTAAAATAATTATCATACGTGATTTTGCGAAAATGTGCCGTTTTGCAAAAGTTATACATGGTGAAGCGCCGTACGATCCTCTTTGATCACCTTTCGTATGCAATAGATCAATAAATCATTTGACCATGTTTTGATTATTATCTTTTAATAACAGTTATTTAGTCACACGACTTTTTTTAGATAAGCATCTTGATTGTTAGGTATTGTATTTTATTTACGTATTTTTTTCTTGAAAATAAATAGAGGAAAATACATATTTTCGTAAGACCTTATGTGGTGATTTCCAGCTTTTTATTATTTTATGCATTGAAAAATGCGACTTTGGTAAAAAATATTGAAGAAAGCAACAATGGTTCTAAATGGTTTTATCAATGACGTACTTGGATTTCATTTAGTTGATAATCAGTTTGTAAAAGTTATGAGCCTTATTTAGATTATACATTTATAAAAGTATTGACGAATTAGTGCTTCTTGAAAAGATTTCACGCGTATGAATTATAAACGTTTTAACACAAACGCTTACGAATATAATTATGTACACTAATTAAAAAAAAATTTTTTTTATCTCTAATTAAACGGATATGACTCCATTTCGCAGCCCATGACCATAGTTTAAGGAGTAATAAAAAAAAACGCATATGTTGACATAAAAATATTTGATAAATACCCTCTCATTGAAAAATATTGATACAAAAAATTATAGTACTATTAAAAAAAGCATCAAACTGGAAAATTGTATCAAAATAAATAGTCAATAATACTGATTATTATTATGACTGCAATATTAACATAAAACATAAATATAAATTATCTTTACAAACACATTTGATAATATCGTGGTTACTTCAATACTTATTTGTAACATTATAACAACGTATGTAAAATTATACCTTAATTGTTGAATTTCTGTCCTATTTTTTTCTTTTCTTAAATTACAACTGCATACATATTGCAAAAGCTTTTTGCAGTATTACGAAATATTATTTAAATTTGAATATGTGTGAACGTTTAATCTACAGATGTGAGTTACTTCTATAGCAAAATTGTAATTAAACAGTTAGGATTCATTGATGTTTAATAAATATATAAATAATGACAACATGTACCTGCGTTTGTGTATATAGGTGTGATACAACTCTGGCATTTAAGTATTTTTCATGATTATAAATGTATATGAAAATTTGAATTAATAAAATCTTTCGTGTCTGTGATTTTAAGGACGTTCGGTAGAGATAGCGGGGGGGAACCAATTGCGGGGCAAGGGGGAAGTAGCGATGAGTGAAGACTTGGCATCGTCGCGCGGGTCTCCAATGCGTGAGTGCGAGGTTCATGTACACACATATATACACACATCAGGTGGTATATATATTTGTAATGTATTTGTGCTAAAGATGTAAGTTTTTGATTTTTGTTCGTTATAACAATGTAATAAAAATGACAAAATAATTAACAATGATGTGCTTACGAAGATTCAAAAAACCGCTGATGAAAAAATATATTTACCTACCTTTTCCCCCATGTCGTCTATCATTCCGAAATCAGTTATAAAAAATCTTAGTCGAACTAAGGTTGATTTTAACGTAATTGTTGATATATTTATGGAAGGTGACACTAGTTTAAGATCGTTTTTATTAAATGAACAAAATCCTTTTATCAAAAGAGAAGATAATGTGAATAAAATTCTTGAATTTTTGTGTGCCTTGAAAAGTCTCATTAAAAGTGATATATTAAATAACTAAGAAAGACTCCAGTCTCTGCGATTACGACAAGCATGTGATTTTGTTATCTTGTGTAAAAAAATTGTATTGTATAAAAATTACAAATTAAAAATTTCATTAAGAAAAATAAATATGTGTTATTATAGTACATTGTTTTGTTATGGGTAAGGGTGGAACCTATGTACATACACTCACACACATATATATAAGCTTATGTTTTATACAGGAATACATAAATATCTACCATAATATTCAAATATTTACTGATTTACGTCTTGAAACATTTTGAATTTCCTGCTTCTTGTGACGTTGCCGTTGCGTTTTTGTCGAACTATTATTTAATTATTTTATTTATAGACTAATAAGACGATCATCGCTAAACTTTGTGTACATATATTTAATAACATTATCTGTGACATATAAAAAAATTAGAAACATTCATTAAGACAATTTTTTTTAAACTGAGTTTTTATAAGTTTTCGCATAAGCGACCGTGTTGAAATGACTGAACTTTGATATTCAATATCTCGGAAACAAAACAGACGAACCTCCCGAAATTTCAACAGCTTCATTTTAACAACAATAAGAACGTCTGGTTAAAATTTTAAAAAGATTTATTACAGGGTTCTATCTCTACCGAACGTCCTTAAAAGATTTACTTTTTATTCATCACGTGATTGGTTTTAGACAGGTTGGATAGATCGTTTGGAGAAAATTTTTAAAAATCCATCGGTTTAAATTATAGTAACATATAAAATAAAGTTCCCAGTATAAAAATAACCTTAAGTAATAATGTTTTATTTTACGATCATTTAAAAAAAAGAAAAAAAGAAACTTTTAAAATTGTGTTGGATGAAAAATGTTTGAAAAGTTAACGTGAACTTAAAATGTAAATAATTGTATTTCATAATTTAAAAATGTGCTTTATGCGTAATGTATACATTTTTTATGAGAGGAAGGGTTATATATAAAATACATCCTTTGATGATAAAAATTTGAGAGTACCAGCTGTAAAGTACGCCAAACAATGTCAACAATTTTTTTTAACAGTATAGAGTACCTGTATCCAATAATAAAATATAAAAACCCTCTTAAGTAATGATAAAAATAGTAAAAGTAGTGTCGATTTCGCGAAGTGCACCTAACATTAGAGTAACAACTCTAAATTTCCTATTTTCCTGTGTTTTCAATTATTAAAATTCAAAGCTGACAACTTAAAACTTTTTTTAATTTCTTCATACGTAAAAATTTGTCTTAAATTATCTAAGTTGTTAAATACATGAGTGCAATTTTAAAAGTACAATTGTAAAAATTCAGACTAAGTTATTATAGATATCAAAATTTGCGGTTATATTTTTTTTTTAAGTGCTAAATGATCCATTTTTGACGTTAATTAATATCATACGTAAGAAATATTTTTTTTGCAACTTGCAATCGTAACTTAAATATTTATAATATAAACGTTGTTGTATCTAATATTTCCTGATGCAATCAGATATATTTATTTATCAGTAATAGAGAATGAGCAGCAATTTCTCAGATGTGTAAGAATAAACTTTTATTCACTGCTATGATTGCAACTCGTACAATAACTCGACTTTTTTTCTATAGATATAAGACAATTTCTCAAATTTCTGTTCAATAAAGGTGTAATAACATGGTACGTCATCGATGATCTCGTCGTTGGTAAGTTTAGCTACTTTTTCTATTCAGTATCCAGTTAACGACGCGTATTTTGAAATCACCTTTGTATAAGCCTACATCACAATGATCAAACTCTAATACTTTAGCACTTGAAAGCTAAACCCTGTGAATATCTCCATGAAATTTGAATAAATTTTTTAATACATTGTATTATGATTTGTAATAATTAACGTTGAAACATGTCATCAGATTCTGCTTGTGCATCGTTTATGTTTGCTACTTCCAGATAAGAAAAACAAGTTAGACATATCATTTTTTTAAATTTGATAAAATCTACAATCTCATGAACGTTATGAAAAACGTCTTGTACGTTAGAAATGGCCTTTTTTGTAATAATTGATTAAAATAGTTGTCAAAAATGACCCTACAAGATTATATATAGTAATTCTCAAAGTTTCTTAAAAAATAATATTTTCTCAAAAAGTTTAGTTCTGCAATCATGTACACTCTTGTTAAGTTTCGAGCGACAGATTTTACTTATTATGAACTGTTAAAATTTAAGAACGATTTAACACGAGTCGCATATAGGACTAGCTAGTGGAATCCTTACATTCACATAATTAATAAAAAAATTTTGTGGTTAATACATGAAAACTAAGTGTTTTTTTTCCTGATGCCTTTGTTGTAATAACTGTTGATTGATTGACTGTGTCCTACTGTAAACTTTTTATTTTTATTTCATATGACATGTTTCAAACGTATGTAAATAGTGACGCAATTGTCTTCAAATTTTAAGGTTTCAAGAAAATTTGGAAACATTTAACGTGATCTGTGTGTACTTTTTTTTAGAATATGTTGATCTACAGTCAAGTTTATAAAGAACAATTACATATAAAGTTTATGAATTTATTGTAACATGTATTAAAAACAAACAAACGTAGATTAGCTAGTATCCACAAAGTCGTGAAATACTTGATGGAATCATTCAAGGAGTAAAATAGCTTTGGAACATTCAATCCAAGCAAAAACTTCAATGAAGATTGTACGGTTTAAATCAACATACACCTTTGCAGTAAATTGTTTAGTGTTTCATGCTACATACTGAAAAATATTTTTCCAAAAAAACATCGTAATTCGAAATTTGACACAAGTATTGGACAAGTATTCCAAATTACAAAATTTATAGTATAGTACCATCCTATGTAATGAACCCCATAGAGATTAGCACTTCACAGCTCATCCTAAGAATCCAAACACACACGATTTTATCAAATTTCAAAGCGCTAAAAAAAACTTTAAAAAAATAAAATAAAAAAAACAAACATTGTCGGTAAAACAGTAAGAGAAATACATATTCATTTAGAAAACATTCAAGCTCATCTTTGTGTACACATAACAGTCCGATAACGCCCCGTAAAACGTACCGCTCTCATTACATCACAATTACATCACACCACTCGAAAAAAAAAAAAAAAAAAAAAAAAAAAAAAAAAAAAAAAAAAAAAAAAAAAAAAAAAAAAACCAACAACACCGTTGTACAAAAATTAAAAGCGAGAAAAAGCGGGAGTTAAAAATCACCTCCTCCAACGGGACGCGCATCGCGATCATTCACTCGTTATCGGTGCCCCGGTGATAATCATCATTATGATTATTATTCTTACACCTGGCCGTGGCGAACTCATGAGCGCGACGAGACCACCTGCGCGCTCGCCTCAGATAACGACGGGCCGTCGCGGACGACGCTGGGTACATCGGTTTTTCCTCCCGATTTTCACTTTCATTCTCGTTTTTTTGGCCGAGGACTACAATCCATCCTCCCCTCGCGTGTGAATATGGTGTGCAGTCGCGAGCGTTGAAGTTTAATTTGTTTTTTTTTTTTCCTCCTTGGCCCAATATACTGAAAGTGAAGTGGTCGAGTGTACGTGTAATACGCACTGCGTATGCTGCTCACGTGCCGGTTCGCATCAAGGTAAGAAGCGGAAGATCATTCGGCACGTTCGACACTATATGTAGACATACGTCACCATCCGACGGTTACAAACTTTTGATAAATACCCGATGACGAATTGTTCCTTTTTTTCTCTTTCTCTCTCTCTCTCTCTCTGCACATACTATTATTCATTTTGTTGGAACAGCGCTATTTTTGCACGCTCACGTAATTACGAGATCCTTGGCGAACAATACCTTTATTGTTATTATTATTATTTTTTTTCATGAAACTGCTGGTCAATTGGTTTTTCCTCTTCCACGACTGACAAACAAACCACTTGGCCGCGTATATCTACGGAAAGAGAGAGAGAAAAGTCGCATTAATGTGCCCTTATCTGCGGGAGATATCAATGTGACTATGTAATCGCTGGGCGTATGCGTATTGTGCTCGTTATCGTGTAAAACTGTTTCGACCACAGCGGCACCGTGTGTGACGACACCGTAGCCTGGGTCGTTTAAATGCCTTTTCCACTTTATCTCGACGCTCGGTTCTTCGAGCCTTTCGTGATAACGTGTACGTGCTCGGTTACCCACTTTCCTGTATTATACTACACGAATTTGTTATTTATACACACGCTCCATAAAAATAATACACGACCGATGATGTCACACGATTTTTCGTTTCCGCGTTGTGTTCCTTGGAAGACAATATTATTAATTCAGTAAACTCGACGGCAGAAGTGATTTTTCGTACAATTTTACTTCCACTATGCATGTACCGCACTCACGCGCGTGATGCAAGAGCGTATCAAGTTTTTATCTTGAAATTCCTTATTAATATATACGAGATAAGGAATACACACGTACGCGCGCTTGCACGGTTTTTGCTCTTTATTAAAAAAATTATTCAAGTGGGAACGACGTACAATTAAAGTTTCGATTGGCTCCGCAAAAAAAAATCGTGTGTGAAGGGATTTCTTCCTAATTAATGCACGTGTCTCGTAACCCTTGGATTGCACCATGGATAAAACGCAACCACACGAGTAAAAACCTATAAATAAGCCCAATAACCCTGTTTGGCTGAAAATAAAAATAATTCTTTTTCAAAAATACGACAAAAACTGCGACACCTTGCTCACGTCATCGGCATATGCGCATTGTACGAAGCTTACAGCGAGAGAGTGACATACGGCCAAGAAATTAATAGGCCTTACGTAACGTGCAACATCCTCGCACTCGCACACATACACACATACGCTCAGTAACAAACAAGAGGAGCAGTGTATAATACACCACATCGGCGTTCTCTCTTGCTCCTCCGCTCTCTTTCTCGCAAACCATTGTATTTGGTGCAAAATCCACGCGCTTGTGTGAGAGCATCCGAGGCTTCCTTTTCCCAGGACTATACTCTGCTCGCAGTTCCTTTTTCACTCGTCAAACTTGACGCATCGCGGACACTTCTTACAATACACTCGAGACCAACCTTTTCTTTTGCGTTCAGTTAAAATTTTTGTTTTGATGTAAATTACATTCTGGGGCACGATTATTTTGTAGAATCTCAAAAACTTTTTTATCCGAAAATGCGATGCATGCTTTTTCTGAGAATTTTTTATCATCCTCTGAATTACGGTATTTAACCAAAATTTAATTGAACAAATACATATATTTGTTTTTTTAAATATTTAAAGAAATTTTTAGAAACTATTTTTTACTTCCTTAGTATTTTGTGGTTTGTACTGGTTTTTTTTTTTTCTACTTTGATATACACACCGCACTATTTCTGCAGGAAAAACGTACTGTTGTGGTATGAAGTAGTAAAATAAAGATTCTACTACAAATAAAAATTATCTGTCAAAAAGCAAATGTAACTCAACAGCAATGAGTCCCAACACAATTAATAAATCGAAAAATTTCAAAGAAATAATCAACATAGAAAGGCTGTATGCTCCCGTCTTCAGCATGAAATTTCATAAGCGTATCGAAATTGAGATTATGGATCCTTATAAAATTGACCATAATAAGGCCATTATATTAAAAAAGAATTATATTCAATAGGTGGATTAATCAATAATTAATTCTGTACAAGTATCACTGATAGATAACATTTTTTGAAAACGTTGTATGTCTTGAAAAATAATGTAAAAACGTATGCATAAGTTACGTAGTTATAAAAAAATACATTATGAATAAAACCTTTTAAACAGTAACTGACACTGAAAATTTCGACGTGCGACGTTTTTCCTTAAAGTTATTTCATGTGAAGTACAATTGGTACGATTTTTGTTATACGTTTCTTTTTTTTTCTGGATCATAAATATCATACGCCGCCCATTTTTGTTACGTACGGTGTTTATAGGCGGTAATAACTGTGTTTCAAACATGCAATACTGTCGTGCATTATATTAATTTACTACAATTATATGGAAAAAAAATAGCTGTGATGTGAAATTTAAAAAATAAAGCGGGGAAGCAGCATTTGAAAGAATTCATACGCTAATAAAAATAAACATTTTTTTTTTACTCTCAGTACGGTAGAGTTAGCTAAAAATTAAATCAATATCCTGAAAATTATGATTAGCTCGAAAAAACAGGGTAGTAGTTTTGATGCATAGAAACAAATTGACACATATTGTAACAAGTAGAAATATCAGCAAGAGCCCCACAAAAAATGGCAAAAATGGCCAAAACATGTTTTTCACGTCTAGGAGTAAGCCACAGAATAGCACATGAAAAAGTGTTTGGAGAAAAAGATGTGCAATTTCAAGTCAAACAAAATGAGCCACGTTGGGCGTAAATCAGTTCCGCCGTTTATTCGTTAATGGCAAAAAACTGCCATTTTGAGTAATTTTTTCAAAACTCTATAACTCGCGCTCTATACAATACTGAAAGCTAAAAAATCACAAGGCAGATATAAAAGTCCTTAAAATACACACAAAATTTTTGCTTGATCGCATTGAAACTTTCGCGAACCGTAGCAAAACCTAGAAATGGTCCTCTCGAAAAATAGCCATAAAAAAGTTGTAAGCCAACAGAGGTACATTTTTTTAACGTATTTTGCTTCATCTATACTTACTCTACAACTACCTGCAACGCCATTTATTTTTATCTATAAGAAGTATCTTAAAAATTGATTGCAAAAAAAGCACTTTTCATTTTGAACGCGCTCGATTAAAACATGCGTGCGCAGCGTTGGCTCTCCAAGCCACCGATTCCCCTTACCGGAGAGCAAAAAGCCATTTTTGGCAATCGATATTTCAGGTGCTTTTAATTAGTAAAAATGAATGGCATTTTAGGTAGTTGTAGAGTAAATATAGACGAATCGGAATTTGTACGAAAAATGTACCTATGTTCGCTAACAATTTATTTATGGTCATTTTTCGAGAGGACCTTTTCTTGGTTTTTGCTACGGTTCGCTCAAGTTTGAGATGGATCAAGCTGAAATTTTGTGCGTATTTTAAGGACTATGATATCTGCTTTGTAATCAAATTTCAGCTCTAAATATTGTGTAGAACGCTAGTTATTGAGTTTCAAAAAAATGACTCAAAATGGCAGTTTTCTACCATTTACGAATAAAAGGCTGAACAAAGTTGAGCCCAACGTGGCTCATTTTGTTCGACTTCAAATAGCACACTTTTTTCACAACACATTTTTTTATGTGCGATTTTGTGGTTTTCTTATAGACGCGAAAAACGTGTTCTGGCCATTTTTGCCATTTTTTGTGGGGCTCTTGCTGATATTTCTACTTGTTCAATTCTATGTAAATTTGTTACCATGTATTAAAACTACTACTCTATTTTTTTTAATCTTGTCAGAATGTTCTGGGCCGCAAAATTAATTCTACCATACATCGTCAAGAAATATTGACTCAATGTTAACTCAAAAATATCTCAATTTGAGTTACAAGTAAGATAAGATATTTCATGCTCAGGACGGTAGTATGGCTTATTTAACATTTCTGTCACATTTATTAAATCTACACAGTGTTTTACTTTTTTTTCCCTCCCGATGTAGTGCAATTCATTTTATCAAATTATACTTGTGATTACAAAGAAATACGTCACGTGTATGCTTCTAAGACCTCGAACAAGTAACGCAAAAGTTTTGGTCCAATTTTGTTTACAACGTCTCACTAATTTTGTTTTTGAAAGTAAATTGTACCGAAAGAGATGCACGTGTAACGCGTTGTAGTATTTATTAAAATTTCGAAAAATACAAAAATAGCTCGTTGCACATTCTTAACGAATGATGTGTTGACATTTAAGATCGTGACAAAAAAGAAAACTATGTAAAAAAAACATGTACTTCAATACACCTGTTTCAGGAAGAAAAAATAAAGAAAGAAACGATTCACACGAACGGTAATACTTTATAATTATTATTACCCGACAGTTTGGCTGAATGATAAAAGACATCTCACTCTCCAACGCCAAGAAAGCGCAGAGGTTAAAAAAAAATTCCACCAGACGGTGATAAATCAGGAACAAGAAAGAATAATTGAAAATGGGCGAGGCGAACGGACCAACAAAGCCAATTCTCTTCTCCATAGGATCCTACAAAGTTGGTTCAAGCTTATTTACTATCAAACATAACCTAACACATCTAAACATTGCCCCAGCACTTTACAAAATGCACATGTAAAAGTAAAAGTGTAACTTTTTCTCTTTCGACAGGAGGAGAAAAAGAAGATCAACAAAATAACCCCAGCCAAGCATTTTTCGGTGCCCAACAGCGTGCCCCCGAGCCCAACGCACTACAAACCTCGCAGACTGACCCTAAGAGACCGGCCAGTGTCCCTCGACATTACCGACGCACCTCCGTTCAAGAGTCTGCAGCAGCAGTCGTCGCACAAGCTTACCTTTCAAAATGGTAGCCGAGTCACGAGTCCCGACGAGATCGACAAACCAGCCTGTCCACCCTCGGTGCACAATGGCAATGGGTGCCCCGTTGTACCAGAGCACCTGGAGATGCTCGAAAAACCAGCCCATCCACCCAAGCTCTACACAAGGTTGGTTGTAATGTCGTAGGTAGAAAAGTGCCATTTTTGTTTTCATGACTGGGTGACACCTTTCATATCGTCACGTCCTAAAATTTTAAAAATACGTCACGCTGAATGTTATAATGGGTGACATTAATTGTCAGTGACGCTTATATGGAATTTCAACCTCTGCACTTTCTGAGTAACTTTATGAAAATTGCACTTTTTTCATTTCATTTTAAAAAATGATTATCAATCAACTCAACAGAAAAATATACATACGAGGTCACAAATTGTAAATACTTGCGTATATGTAGGTCATATTCACTGGAACATGATCAGTTAAGGCACTCGGGCAAGGTCGCCTTGACGATCGCTGCCTACGAGGGCGAATGCAGGACACCCACGCGCATGAGTTTTTTGCCACCCCAGTCACGATTATCGCGATCAAGCTCGAAAGCGAGCGATATTATCATATTGGAGGAAACGGACTGTACGGATGGGCCAATTTTGAATCAATTGCAGACCGAACTTGTTGCGACCCTGAAGAGATCAAACTTGAAGAAAAGGCACGATTCCTTCGTAAGTATACGATATGTACAAGTACTTACGCATACTACATTGTCTAGGTACAGAAAGGATATGGTAAACGTTTCAATCTCGTCGAATATTTCCATAGATAAAATTTGAATTGAATTGAAAATATGGTGGGAACTAAAAATTAGTAAAATAGGTCTGTTGGAGAATAATCATCACGACAGTCATTTGTGTTGAAAATGGTTTCATGAGATAAAAAACTTCGTGAGCAGGAAATGAGTCAAGTGTGGAATAGTTGTAATTTTTTTTTTTTTTGTCTTATCATAAAATACAACTTAACTTGATGTATGGTATCTCGGTTATAAATGCATTACTTATGTTATTCATGGATTATTCGTCAAAAATTTCGGTGTAATTTTCAAGTTAAAATTTACATGGTTAAGAAAAAATTATCAAAAGCATTTCGTTATCAAAGATAGCAATGCGATTGTTTTATTCCAAAGTCTTAAAGTAAAGTATAAAGCATTCATTCTAAGTTTATTGTTAAAATAAATTTAAAAACTAGAAAATGCACACTAGTAGTGTATATTTTATGATCTATTCTACATTCACGAATTTTTTTTTCTTTTTCCTGGATGCATTAAGTGAAAAAATATCTCTATCCCACATGAAGGCTCAGATGTAACTTTTGAAACACTTTATTTTCTCTCTATTCAATTTAATCATTAATATTACAAAAATAAACTTTCGTATTCTTATTTAAAATTCACGAAATCTCCGAATATTACAGATAGTCAAGTTTTTCGATATACTTGTGATCTTCCCCGACTATGTATAAATATTTTGTCAACTTTAGATCAGAGGTGATACGTTACAATGATCGTAAAAATACATTTAATTGCAGACGAACGAAACCACAGCTGATGAGTCTAAAGTCAATGATGAGCCAAAGGCTGATATCGTGAAAAATGACGAGAAAACGATAACAGAAGAGGACAAGAGCATTAGCGGTGATGCTGAAAATATGAACATCAACGTCAAACAATTAACGACGGAACTTGGCAAAACATTGACGTTTAAATTGAACCCTGATGAATCCTAGAATAATCTTGCACTGTCACGCTGGATAATTCATGCAATATACCGGATACCATTTAAATTCCTACACTATGTAATTATTATATTATTTGTCTTTGTTCCTTTTACGATCGATAGTAACTGCTGGAGGATTTTTTCCTTCGTTTATTATGCCGATGTGTTAGTTTACGATTTTTTAAATTGAGTACCTTTTTATTGAGGTACATTCTATTTGTTGTATATTACCTAATTGAGATGTCAAATTATTTTGTTATCAAAAGTGTACATATGATTGTTACCTTCGTTATTAGAAATGAGACTAAGTGTTAGGAAATGTTCGTTATTGTTTATATATAACGCCACGCAACTTATTCGCACCGATTAAACTGTGCAAATTTCATTATGAATGGATGTCCTTTGAAATACAAAGGTAATAATTTTAAATATTATAAAGTGATTATGTTATANATAATATTGAAAAAATTATGCAGTAAAATACTAACTTAAAAACTTCAGTAACGCTGAACAAAAAATTATTCATAGAAGTCTTAGGATACTCAGATACCTGTGCAACACGTTGTATGAAACCTCCAGAACACCGTTGCGTGATATCTAATAGGCTGTGCATTCGCATGAAACTGCTCCTCTTAAGTTTACAATCAATATTTGTTACTTTTAGATCTGGAAAATATAAATGAATTATCTGAGAACTTATATATTTTTGTGTAATTTTGCTAGGTGTCTTATATTCTACTATCTGCATTAGATTTATATGTGCAGAAAAAAAGATTTTGTAGAATAGTTTTGGATAATATTATAAACAAACAATTTTCGCACAACTTTAAATAAACTGCCTGAAACAAACTACTCAAATTAACTTGTCCATTTCAAAGTACGAAAACAATGAATGAAAAAAAAGTAATAAATTTACTCGTAATAATTGATGAAATTCACTTACCATCAAATTGCAGCATTTTGCGTCTACGCTCTTCACAACATCTTATAAATATACGTAGATATTCTTGCGCATAAAATGTCCGTTCACGTGCTGCTGCATAAAAATCTTCTCCCAAACGTGATAAAATCAAGAAAAGCATGGAAGACAAGGTCTTAGTATTGTGAATGAAAATCAAGGTGAAAGGGCTATATAACTTTAATCATTATTTGAATATAATGAAACGTTGTTCGTCAGTAAAAAATCAAAACTGTTTCGGCCATTTTCAATTACCGATGATTAACACTGTGGAATGATTTACTTATCTAAAAATAAGCGAAACATTTTAATACACTTTGGGATAGGTATTAGTTACAATAAATAGTAATTTCAATAAAATGTTTATTATTTTTATCAATCATACTTAATGTTACAGTAATGTTTTATTTTTTAATATTTTCTTCCACTCACTACAATATGATTTTTGCATAACATAATAACAACGAATTAAACTTATAGCTATTTTAACAGCAATTTGAACAATGTTTGCGTATAAAATTATATATGTTACAATTTGGCGTTATAGGATACCACGAATCTGTAATTTCATTGATAATATTGTTACAATAGTATTTACATACATTTACATATTAAATACAGCCCCAAAACGTAGACATAGCTGTAAAATAAGTATTTAAAATTGAATAGTACATTTTAGACTTTTTTCTGAAACAGTGCTTTTGATAATCTATCAAGAGCCTCGAGCTTTTTTCTTTGTATTTAATCGTTTCTTCTATTAGTAGCTGTCGTTTAACGATTTTATTTTCCTAATACTGTTTTTTCAAGGCGTCCAAAGATAAGTTTTCTTTTTCAGGAATTTGATAAGGCAACTTTGATCAAGCCACAGACAATGGCCTTAATACACCAATTCAAAAAAAAACTCGTCTAATTGCTCCAAAAACATCTATGATGTAGATGTTTACTGATTTCTTATACAATATTGAACTAGCAATCAACATTACCTCATAAAATCCACAAGTTTGTTTATTACTTTTTGACTTTGCGTTATGATCCTTCACTCCATTTTATTTTTTTCAAGGTTGTCCATTTTAACATACTGACATTCACTTGCAGTAAACTTATAACCTTTTTCTTTTATTCTGGCAGAGAAAATTTTACAAAATTGTCTTTTACTTAACCTTTTTTTGTCAAATAACTGCTGGTCCTCCTCATTACAACCATACGTATTTTTTGACAACCAACCCAAATATTCCTGAAGACTTAAAAAAGAAAAAGAAAGTTTTGAATAAGTGGAAATTAACTTTTTCGCTTACAATTTTCAACACAGACAATTGCAAGTCCAAAGCTACTTTTATAAGACACCGGTTGCTGCACAAGTATGAACATTTGATTTTACCGGATTTTGTGAATTTTTTCTCTAAACCTTAAGGTTAATTCATATTTTCAGAGAGTGTGGAGTGGTACGTAATCTATTTATAGAAAAATTTGTAAGAAAACCTATAAAAGTTTATTTTTACAGCAAAACACCTAAAAAGATAGAAAATCAGGTGAAAAAACATTAGCATTCCTACTTTTTTCATTTTCAATTGATAATTGTTTCAAGAATGCATTTGCACTGAGACTTTTCAACCAAAATTTTAATTTTGATATCGCGAAATTTCTTGTGCTTATTAGATAAAATTTTTTAAAAAAAGATATCATTTCATTTCGACTGCTGATGTACGAAATCATTATAAATAATCTGTCGAAAACTTAACAGCATTATGTTTTATAGTACAGATCGGCATTTGATGAAGATTCAAGATAGAATAAATGAGAGCTTAATATATAATTCTAAACAGTGTTTTTTGACTTTAAAATAAATAATATAAGTGTCTCCTGGAACCGTCATTTTGAAGAAAGTTTAATTATATTAATAACAAAGTCTTTTAATTTAAGGATAAAGAGAGAATTTCCTATTAGGGTTTCATTTTAAGATTTAAAAGTATAGGAAATGACATTAAGGAGGCTTGGGCGTTCTTGAATAAAATTCTGGCTAGCTCTGAAATTTAAAGATTATGTAAATAAATTATGCTGGATTCTTTTATGAAAAAAAATAAATAAAAAATAAATAGGTCAACACATTCATTTTCGAGAAAATCGCTTGTGAAAATATGTCATTTTAACACGTAACTTTACAAAACCTAAAATTCAATTGACTACTATACCACAATAAAAAGCTATGGGCCCACACATCGAATTGATACATGTATTGGAGATTATAAAGAATCTATTATTTCAAAAAAAGGATAGGATCAACACGTACAATTTTGAGAAAATAGCGAAGAAAACGTCGAACGTGAGAATTGTTTTGTTCAGGTACCGTAATTGCAAGTGCGCATATGCCATAAAAGTTGCAACAGGGCACCAATAAGATGGCGTGCCATGAATATAGACAGCATACGCGATTGCGAATAATGGTACACTTTCTATACTCGTAATTGAAAAAAATTTTAATAAACTGAAAATAGAATAATGTAGTTATTAAATAATAGCTAATCGAATATAACTAACTTTGTTAGAAGCATTTATTTACTGTTCTATAACATTTATATCAAACAATAATACTATTTTCTTTTATCCAGCTGATCAAAAATATTTTAAATGATTCTTTTGTTGGTAGTGTGTGTGTTGGTAGTGACTCGTGTGTTTAAATTTTTTCCTTACAGGAATGTCAAACTGTCCAATTCTCCAGTTTTAATTGCATTGAGAAGCATTGTTTAATCAATACCAGCCTTAGAAAGTTTTGTTTTGTTTTTGATGGTTTTATGTTTGTTAAATCTGGCATTGAGTTTTTATTCTCTTTGATTTTTCATAATCTAGCTTTTGTATTTAATAAAAATTCAATACTTTTAGAATTTTTACAATTTCAGATGTGTCAACAGTCACAAATCTTTAGAATAAGTTTTTGTAAAACTAAAACATCATTTAACGCGTTATGTGCGTTCATAACATCACTTTTATCTAAAAAGTCATGGGCTAAATCGATAGATTTCAGTCGAGAAAAAGTGTATAGGTATATAGCAGCAAAACAAATAAGGTGCGGTGTTGTCAACCTTATAGTGGCAGGATCGTCAACTTTTTAGATGGTACCTCGGGAAAACTAATACATTTTTTAATATTGATTTCCGAATGACTTTTCCGCGAATTATTGTTATTTTGTTGACACATGTGTGTAATTTATATGATTGTTAGAAAAATAATTCAAAGAACCATTTTATGACAAAGGGGCACTAAACACCCAAGTATCCTTAAGTGGTTCAAAGTATTTAAAAATTGAAAGTCTAGCAAACACACAAAAACTTCATTTGCACATTATACTGATGAAAACACTTGTCATATGATGGATTATAAAATAAGTTACGAAAAATATGAAAATATCTATTAGACATTTGTTATAGTAATGTGCGTTTTTTTAATAAGGCTAAGACTGAATTTCCAGGAGAAACTCAATTAAACTTTCAGAGCTTAAAACATGTCATTACAAATAGCACTATGACATTTATATATATATATATACATTATGTATCGAAAGTGTTAGGTGACGACTTGCGTAAACTAATAAATTTTTCTTTTTATGCTATTTTATCCTGTTATATTTCATTCCCAATGATAAAATTTTAAGACTCTTTACAGAGTCATACTCAACGAGAGTTATCGCCTAACAAAGCTGACTGTGTACTTTGTGGCTCTTGGAAGTATCAAGTGACAACCGAAGCGAGCCATGAAGCTTAAACACATGAAGTCAGCAAGTACCGGCCCCATAGCAAGTAAGACAATGAAGTTTAACTAAAACTTCGTGCAAGGTGCATTTCTTTGCGCGGTGTTTTAGTCAGTAGCCCGCTGCCGCTCATCAAGTGCAGACGTTAATAACTAATATTAAAAGATTGACCAGACGTTCCGTCTTTTTTCTGTTTCTTTTTATATATATACAACAAGTAACATAAAATAAAGTGATACGAAACTTATTAGAAAAAGAATTTAAGTTATTATAAAATAAATAATTATAAATCCAACGAAAAGAGGAAGTACAAGTCATTCGAATTGGTCATCCGAATTAATATTTAAAGCAAAGTTGCCAGTATTACTTTCTAGTGGAAAGAAAGGTAAGTTAACATGGATATTATATTTAACTCTCTACCTCCTTCTTCCTTTTTTAAACAAACAAATAGTTAAACTAACTGCTGTCCCGCAGCCCGTGAAGGAGCGTGAGACTGTAGTCCACAGTTTTTGGTTTGAAGCTGAAAACAAACTTAAATGACATTAAACGTTATTTAACAAAAGATTGATAAATATTACTATAAATAAATACCAAGCTATCTTTGCTTGCCAAAAAAAAACAAAAAAAAAATTATGACCTTATAATGGTGAGGTACCGTACATAGACTAGAAAAACATATTTTTTTAAATTTATATATTTATTAATTACATTTTTACATTTTTACATAGTCCTATTTTACCCTCTAACATAAGCATGCACTTATATATATATAGATGAATTAGTTACTCTAACGTTCCCACAAATACAAAAATTTACAATATTTACAATTGTTTTAAACGAACACTTTTTAATCTACAATGCCACTTTTTCTTAGTAGCTTTTATTTTTTTTTTTATCTTTAGCCCTTAATTTAACTATGCTTAAAGATTGATCTACATATTGACATTGATAGTCTACTAGTTTCCGTTAAAATTTTTAACAGCTTCTTTGCTGAATACTAAGTAGGTGTGCTTTTATGTGCCCGTAAATAACCAAGATCTACAAAAACTATCGTGATCGAATCGTATCACTAATACCAAATTCTACTTTTGTCAAATCTTTATTAGGATTTAGTATACTTGAGAGCCTTGAATGTTCACCACAGGAATAAGAATAAGGGATATGAATGGCACTAATGTTGGAAAACCTTAAAAAGGTATTTTCTCTCAGCTTGCAAAGCTCTCACCTTTCGTAAACATAAGGACGTTCGGTAGAGATAGAACCCTGTGATGAATCTTTTTAAAATTCAACCAGACGTTCTTATTGTTGTAACAATAAAGCTGTTAAAATTTCAAAAGGTTCGTCTATTTCGTTTCCGAGATATTGAATTTCAAAGTTCAGTCATTTTAACAGGGTCCCTTATACGGAAACTTATAAAAACTCAGTTTAAAAAAAATTGGCGTGATGAATGTCTCCAATTTTTTTATATGTCACAGATAACGTTATTAAATATATGTACACAAAGTTTAGCGATGATCGTCTGATTAGTTTATGAATAAAAAAAATTAAATAATAGTTCGACAAAAACGCAACGGCAACGTCGCGAGAAGCGGGAAATTCAAAATGTTCCAGGACGTAAAACAGTAAATATTGGAATTTTATGGTGGATATTTATGTATTTCTGTACAAAAAATAAGCTTATATATATATATATATATGTGTGTGTGTGTGTGTGTGTGTGTGTGTGTGTGTGCGTGTGTGTATGTGTGTGTGAGTGTATATACATAGGTTCCACCCGTACACATAACAAAAAAAATGTATTATAATAACGCATATTTATTTTTCTTAATGAAATTTTTAATTTACACCCGATAAAAAAATCACATGCCTGTAGTAATCGCAGAGACTAGGGTATGTCCTAATTATAAAACATATAACTTTCAATGGGACTTTTCAAGTTACATAAAAATTCAAAAATTTTATTTACATTAGCTACGAATATAATTGTATGTACATATATCTGACACAAGTCTTTTTAATTATTTAGTCATTTTTATTACATTGTTATAACGAATAAAAATCAAATACTTACATCTTTAGCACAAATACATTACAAATATATATACCACCTGAGGTGTGTATATATGTTTGTACATGAACACTCACGCATTGGAGACCCGCGCGGCGATGCCAAGTCTTCACTCATCTACGGAAGCGCCTACGCGCCACCTAGCCAGCTAGCTATGTAGCTAGCTAGCCAGCTAGCTAGCTAGCTGGCCTGGTGAAAATTCCATTTCATGGTGAGTATAGGCCGTGACGATTTAACACTCGAAAATCCGAGTATCGAGCAGTATGAGCATCGGTATCGATGTATTGATGTCTGTACGATGAATACATACATACATATATTATAAAAGGTGAAAATGATAAATCGTGTACATACATGTGAAGGTTATGTTAAAATATTTATACAGTTTACAGTTTTACACGCACACAATTGTGTACGTAACACACACACATTAATATATATATGCATATACCTATATATATGTTAATTATATCTACATTAATAGTGTACACACACATGCTTACATATTAATGCAGATATAAGTGGTTAACATTCATAATTAATTAACATATACATATAGTTATTTGCTGTTATATATATATAATTAAAAAGTGTATATATATACAAGATACATATGTAAGTATATACACATATATAAAACATCAAATACCTATATGTATATGTTAATTAATTATGAATGTTAACCACTTATATCTACATTAATATGTAAGCATGTGTGTGTACACTATTAATGTAGATATAATTAACATATATATAGGTTTTTATATATGCATATATATATTCATGAGTGTGTTACGTACACAATTGTGTGCGTGTAAAACTGTAAACTGTATAAATATTTTAACATAACCTTCACATGTATGTACACGATTTATCATTTTCACCTTTTATAATATATGTATGTATGTATTCATCGTACAGACATCGATACATCGATACCGATGCTCATACTGCCTGATACGCGGATTTTCGAGTGTTAAATCGTCACGGCCTATACTCACCATGAAATGAAATTTTCACCAGGCTAGCTGGCTAGATGGCACGTAGGCGGTTCCGTACTCATCACTACTTTCCCTTGCCCTGCAATGGGACCCCCCCCCCGCTATTTCTACCGAACGTCCTTAATTAAATTGATGATAAGCGCTTTAGCACGTTTCAAACTTCAATAACTTGTGTCAGGTATTACACGAAAAGCAGCAAGTTAAATGTATTTTATGGTTTGCAAATTTTAATATGCACATTAAATAATATGAAATATTATTACATTAAATACGTTATGAGAAGTTAAGAAATAATAAATGGCTCATTAAAAAGAAAACCCTAAATAGGTATTGTTAAACGTAAAAAGATTTTTTTTTAATTGCGCTTTTCGTTCATAGGTAATGTAGGTAATACTGCAGTGCTGTTTTATCAAATCAAGTCAAATTCTTAAAAAGTTAGAAAAAATCAAGGACAAGTTAGTGTCCAAATTTCATATCACTCACATGGGAGAGCCAAAAACATTCCTAAGAACAAAATAAAGCGAGACAAATGCAATTACACATTAGTACTTTCTCTATATGAATACATTGATAAAATAAGCGCTTTGGAAATAGTAAGATGCATCTCCAGAAAATACCCTTGGTCAGAGAGTTAGTTAGATCCCTTTTATACTTAGAAAACACAGTTTGACCAAATATAGCATACGCTGTAAGTGTCTCAAAGAAACATCAAGTCAGTCTCACTGCGAATGAGTGAAAAATAAAAAAACGAGTTTGCAGATATCTAAAGCATTCGTGGGAGTTAATAATGAAGTTGGAAGGGAAGCTAGATAATCTGCAAAAGCTTATCTTGTATTTGATATTTGGTACTAAGTTATAATAATTAATAAAAGCGTAGAAAGAAATTCTGCGATCTAATAACTAAAATTTCTTAATTATAGACTCAAAATGGCCCAAACGTGATAAAATCAAGAAAAGCGTGGAAGACAAGGTCTTAGTATTGTGAATGAAAATCAAGGTGAAAGGGCTATATAACTTCACTTTTCTGAATGCTAAATTACGCCAAACACAGCCAATACAGTTAAATCTTTTGCCAGTATGACTTTACTAATAAATATTCTAAACCCTTGAAGTCTGGGAGTCGAATAGAATCCAGTGACTTATTTAGTAAGGATAACCCCATCAAAGTTTTTCAACGTATTTTAGAACACTTAACAAAACTTTTAGTGGGTTGTCGTTCACGTATTTAACTTTACGTTATTAATAAATTTTGTTCACAAATTAAAAATTTTTATTTTTTTCACAAATAAAATTTTNTTCAACTTTACGTCATTAATAAATTTTGTTAACAAATTAAAAATTTTCGTTTCTTTCACAAATAAAATTTTTGACTTGATTTTTTGTGACAATGTCAACAAAAATTTAGACGTAAAGGAGATTCGTTAAATTTATTTCTCTTTTCACGAAAAATTCGTGAAGTTACTAGGAATAAATTTACCGTTTCTTACAACATAAGATTCGGTTAAAGTGAAAGCTTTTCATGTTTCATTTACTAGCAGAAGATATTAAGTTTAAATACTATAAAATAATCGAAATACAGAATAAAAACACAAGGAAAAAAATTATCTAAAAATTTCTCAACTAAAAAACCAGCTTTTCAAATACCATAATCAGGTATAAAAAACTCCACCAGACTACTACATCTCGAAGTTTTCTACTTAAATTATTTATGTACAATCTTAAATTAGGATAATCTCCGTACAAGAAATTACAATGTGTATATATATATACATACACATACATAAGACGTTGTGATTTTTTAAATTTTAGGTAAATAAGAGCATTAATCACATAAATAAAGTTAACATATTATAAGCTTGTTATGGTTCAAGGCATATTTTAAAAACATTAGTGTAACTTTTGTTTTAATAAATTAACAAAATAAATATTAAAAGCAAGCATTATTCATTGAGTTAAATAATTCTACTTTTATTTCATACTCCTTCCAAAGACATCATCAGCATAGAGGATATTTAAAAACAAATCCATTCGTTTATAACACTGAAAGCTGATGCTTATTTTGTAATTAAGATCTAAAAAAATCATAAAAGTTCAAGAAAAACTTTACTCGGTGTTAATAGTGATTAAAATTTTTTAGATTCAACAAGAGTATTCCATCATTTCTTAGTGCAAATCAAGCAGATTGTAGCAATTGTATACTTTTCACATAAATACAACCCAAAAGTAAGTTGTCATGGTACAAAATACGGTTGGTACATTTTATGCATTGTTATTACTGTTATAGAGAGATTAGAAATTTTTTATGAGCCTGCAAATATTACTGTGGTAGTGATAAAAATACTTTTCTATTTAATATTAGAATGAATAGGTTACTTCTCTCAGAAGGCTTTTGCGACTTGCCCATATCTATTCTAAAAATATCGGTTCAAAAAGTTGAAGTCATCAGAAGAGGGCACGTTTTTGTGTCCATCCATTTATCATAAGGACTCTTACAGCAACTTACTTCTAACACAAATACCTAGATTCTTTCTGAGATAACCTACATTTTACTAGAAAAAATCTGTGAGAGAAAAAGTTTTTCTGTAAAATACTCATCTTATTTTTAAACAGAACGTGCGGTAACAGTTACAGCAAACATATAATATTTCGAAGCACGGGTCCATAAGAGAAATGCTATGTTCAATCAACTCGGGCATCGAATAGCTTAAAATTTGTTACGATAACAAAGAAAATTGTTAATGCCGTAAGCTTCTTCACAACTTTTTTTTTTTTAACCAAAAATATTACTTTTTAGTTGTGTAAGAACCACGCAAGAGACTCCTTAAGTGCTTTCAATGTAGAATTTGGTATTGTATGACAACACTTTTACGATTTTGCTGTTATACTCGGCTATTAAATTTCAAATATAAAGAGTCGTTATTTAGTTTAATACTCAACAAATACAGTTTGATATGCAGTATGTATTATTTTCCACTATTTTTTAGCTATTTTGTATCGGTCACAAGTATCTTTTGATAACGGAAATTAGTATCTTAAAACAGAAATAAAATTCTTTATGTACTAGTATCTCGTGAATTGTCCACTATTACAATTTCTGAATTCTATGAAGCATATTTACAGAAAGTGCTTGATCAAGCCATGTAAAAAATTTTTAAAAATACGAAATAATATTGAAAAAATTATGCAGTAAAATACTAACTTAAAAACTTCAGTAACGCTGAACAAACAATTATATATAGAAGTCTTAGGATACTCAGATACCTGTGCAACACGTTGTGTGAAACCTCCAGAACACCGTTGCGTGATATCTAATAGGCTGTGCATTCGCATGAAACTGCTCCTCTTAAGTTTACAATCAATATTTGTTACTTTTAGATCTGGAAAATATAAACGGATTATCTGAGAACTTATATATTTTTGTGTAATTTTGCTAGGTGTCTTATATTCTACTATCTGCATTAGATTTATATGTGCAGAAAAAAAGATTTTGTAGAATAGTTTTGGATAATATTATAAACAAACAATTTTCGCACAACTTTAAATAAACTGCCTGAAACAAACTACTCAAATTAACTTGTCCATTTCAAAGTACGAAAACAATGAATGAAAAAAAAGTAATAAATTTACTCGTAATAATTGATGAAATTCACTTACCATCAAATTGCAGCATTTTGCGTCTACGCTCTTCACAACATCTTATAAATATACGTAGATATTCTTGCGCATAAAATGTCCGTTCACGTGCTGCTGCATAAAAATCTTCTATCGTCTCTGTGGAGCAGAAATGACAAAAACATAGTTGAGCTTGATATTACTCCAATGAGAAAAGTTTGTGAAAAACTATATTAACAATAAGTATCGAAATGAAAAAAAGGAAGTTAAACTGGTGTTAACAAAAAATGTTATGATACTATCATCTCGGAGTCACCTATAGCTGACAAGGATAAGGTAAAAAAGTAAGAAAATCTTTCAAATATTTGAATTGTAGAAGTACAAAATTTACATATTATTTTCTAACATAATGAAAATTTACGTACCTTCATTTTTAACAAACTCTGGAGTCCATCTGGAATTTCTTCGAAGTTTGGCATATAAATCTTGATGGCTTACGAAACCTGGAGGTTTGCGTTGATTCACTGATTTGTTTTCAGACTGCACTATAGGGCAAAAATCGAGAAAAAATATTTAACTTCCATTTTTTTTAAAAAACCATAACAAAAAAATTATAATTAGTTTGGTTTTGTTGAACAGATTACGCACCTGGAAGTTCCAGTTTGCGCCCACAAGGTTTATTCCATACTTTAGCCCAATCCAGATGATCGTGCGTAACTGGAGCTGAAGTGATTAGAAGGTTTCAACATGTTGTCAATATTGTATCACATTACTAATAACTCATTATCTGACAGTGTATTTGTTATCCTTAATCTTCTACAGATACTTTTTAAATTTTGGATCGTAAAAAGTTCTTAGGCAAAAATAGTAGTTTTTATCACAAAAGTGACACCACTTCTGTGGCTATTTTGCGGTCTGAGCAACCATTAAGTAGCCCCAGACGCATGTCACTTGAGTGCCGAATGCCGAACACTGCTTTTTCTACCGAGAGCCAACCCACCCTTCAAAAATGCTTGAGGTAAACTATATTTTTTCAACATACTGTAAGTGTTTAATGATAATACTTTGAGTTAGTTTATCACTTTACACTATCTTATTCTGAGGTTGCACGTAGATGCAGCATTTTATCCATGAAAAATAATACGAAATCCAATAAGTCATCCATATATATAAACTATAGATATGTAAATTTTCGGAAAATTTGACATTTATGTAACACAAATTTTTAAAATTATAACTATTTAGTGTTCAGGATTTTTTTTTTTTAAAGTAATACTACGTTAATAATAAAATACTATTTACTTTATGCAATTTTTCAAATTTTATTATACCATTTTGATATAGGTTGCATCAAAGACTAAATATATTTTCTTATAAATTACATAAAATCTGTGGTGTTAAGCGATTTACGCACCATGATGTTGCAGCAATTCCAGTGCCTGGCCATAAGTCTTCATTCTTTTAGGAGGCATGTCTTGATAATTGACGGATTCTAAGGCTTTCCGTTTCAAAGCTGATTTTTTTTCGAATTTTACTACAGGCACTACTATTAGGAAGAAAGAAAAAATAATACATTAATTTTGTCACTTTAAAAGTTACACTGTGCTGTAAGAAAGGCGTATCCTAGAAGTCCCTTTCAGAACGTTCATCAAACATAGGTTTTTTTGACAGATATTATTTAAACGTCAAACGTATACTAAAGTAGCATAAAAAATATCCACAAAAATTGCAGCTCGTTTGACTGTACTATTATTTTAAACATCATACATTTAAATAAATGGATATTCAACATGTAACAATATAAAAAAAACTACATTAAATAACATTTATAAGATTTGTAGGAATCTCTTAAATTTTTTGGGTACAAAAGATTACTTTTAGAAAAACCTATAAAATTTTCAAGTAGACCCACATTAGTGGCTACTCGCCAATCATGGTGGTTTAGGACAGAGTTTGGAGAACGACTGATGTATATTTGGTACGTTACTTGGGCCTATTATAACCACACTTATTTCATTTAATTGCAGGTAGTTTTAATTTTACTTCAACGCCACCTAGCATATTCAACTAAACTAAAGCGCAAAGCTAGCGTATTTTTAAAAAACTTTAAGCTTATTATTTGCCGAAGCCATCAATTTTTTCAAGATAAAAACTAAACTTAAGCCATCTAGGAAGCGTGCAGAATTGGAATGAAAAATTTCAGCAAAATTGGTTGCGTATAGTTTTCGACACCTGATGAAAAGTTTTTTTCACAAAAATATTTCTTACCATCATCATCATCTGAAAAATCTAGCTTGCGTCTGCAAGTCCACTCTGAGGCCGAATGATGGTGATTATGTGTTATCGCAGCTGCTGCTACGATATCGAACGTTTTCTCGAGTGGAGCTGTAAAAAAAATTAATTACTGGTTAATTTTACTAGTTTGGAGTAGTAGGTGATTAACAGAGTACTTGTGTTTATGTATAGGATCTTATTAAATTATTTGAATCTGACTATTCTAACGACTGCAAAAACTATTAAATATTCTACATGTTTTACAATAATTTTCGACGTCTGCTGAAAAAAGTCTGTTCCAAAAAATAAAAAAAAATAAAAAAACAAAAAAAAACAAAAAATACATACCTTCTGGTTCCAAAAAATCCAGCTTTGGTCTGCACATAAATTGTAGGGCCTGCCTGACTGGCACTATTGGTGCAGGGTTGATTTTTTGTTGTGGAGCTGTGGAGAGAAAATGATTTTTATTATTTTTGAGTGAAATCGCTGTCAATAAAAAAATGAGCGCTTTACTAAAATTATCTATGGCTTTTAATGCAAAAGGAGAAGTGAAAATTATAAGCCTGCCTGTAGGGATTTACTTATAATGTAAAATTTGAATATATTCCTCACTTTATTAAGACTCAAAGCGATTTGATGCAAATTCGATAAAATTTAAAGAATACACTGACAAACTGCCTAATAAAAATCATTACGTACCATCACTCCGCAGAAATTATGGAGCTTCTTTGCAAGTATTTGCCCGTTTAGCAGGCATGTCTGGTAGGCTCATAAAACCTGGAGCTTTCCGTTTGTTCGTGAACTTAGCGATTAGCGCCACTGTTTAACAAAATAAGAAAGATACAGGTTAATATTACAATTATTAAATAAACAAAACTGTAAAAAAAAGTTATTGGCCGATGAACTTAAACTTAAAAAAAACTTAGAAAAACAAACTAACGTAAACATATAATTTTACTTAATTAAATAACAAATTTCTAATTGTGATGATAGTTACGTAAAAGGTATAATGATAACTAATAAATGCGAAAAAACTTAGATGAAGAGTACTGCTCTAAGTCAAGTGACTATTAATTAAAGAATAAGGGAGGTAGATAACAATTTCACCGTCTTTCCTTGCACAAGTAACGAAATACCACACTGCCTGAGCTTAAAAATATATCAGCTTTATATGGCCAGTAACAGTAAATACTATTCTAAAGTAGTACCTAATGGCCAGAATTCAACGGGAATATGTAACGGTTGATAATATTATCCTAGAGTAGTACCCAATTGCCATATTTTAACGGGAACATTTAACGGTTGGGGTTCAGCATGTTAGGCATAGAAGTATTTCCAAACTAACCTGCTGTATCCCGTACACGGAATAATATACTGGCAGCTGGTTACACATTCAGCTATTCATTGCTGAATTCCTTATTTCATGGATGACCGTTGCTTCATTGATACGTTTAATGACCTCTTTAATAGAGATTTATTGTAACATAAATAATCTTTAAGTTATAAGAATCAGTGGAAATTTAGATTTCAAGATTCGTTATTTTATTTACGTTATATCGTATACCCTAAGGACGAACGTTACTCAAGTTTTTTTCAATAGAATTTTGTGGAGTACAAATTTTATTGATTCTTTTGAAGTTGAAAATTGCAATTATCGATTCTTTATCTAGAATCGATAGGATAGTCAATGAGTTTTTCGGACCGACATATTCTGATTAATTAATAATCCATTGCCCAGAGACAAAAAAATCGATTTAATCTTATGTTTTACAGTAGAGAAAAAATTGGCCATTTACCTTTAAAATGTTTCCAGGAAAACAAAAAGACAATTCTCTCCAAATCAAAAATCGGCTTCATTTATTTATTTGAAAATTTATGAAAAAATGACAATTTTTTATTTAACTTTTTGCTTATAACTTTGCTTCCATTTCTCTTCGAGAATCTTTTTCATCACGAATCTTTTTATCTTTTAATTTTCTATAAAACATTTTTTATACCAAAAAACGTTTGATTGACGTAAAAAAAAAAAACTATCACGATAATTCGGACACAACCCTAAAAGAATAGTTATAAGGTTGCATAATAAACAACTACGTATGAAATCGAAGAATAATTTTTATATTTTTGTTACATAACTTTTTTATGTAAAAATTCAAAGTGGTATTACAAACTTTACGGTCAGTTTATCGACAATTCGCTTTGATAAAGATTTGGTAATTAATAATAGTAGTTATAACAAATAAAACAAATTGATTTTTATAAATTTTGACGATTTTCTTTTGAAATTCTATTTTGCAACTCAAATAATTGGAAATATCTGAGTCAATTTCGCATACTTTATTTCCTAACAAACGATATTGCTTTTTTCATAATAAAACATGGATTTTAAAAAAAAAAGTAAAGATAAGGTACAAAAAATTAGTTTTTTTTTTTTTCTTTTTTCAATGACAGACTGGTAACTAAATTTTATTTATTGTGAACAAATTTTGCATTATTTTTATGTATTTTTTGAATTACACTTTAAAGGCACTTTATTAATTTCATTGAAAGGAAAGCTCAGTAGCTGTCGTGTAAATTTTAAATATTTCACATAATTTTTTTTTCTGGGTTACCACAACAGCCTACTGGCCTAGTCGTGGGAGGCCACCCACTTACCACCCATATGTAGGGGTGTATTGCCACACCCATTTCCAAACCTTCTTCCTTGTATTATACCTGAATCCATGGGCACAGTGTGAGTATCTCCAGTAGAACACTTTGCCAGTTAAGCTGACACTCTCTGCACCAATGGTGCATCAGGTCCACTAGCCACTGAGTAGACTTCCCCCGGAGAAGACTCCATTATTCCAGGACATCTACTCCTTGCCGGTTAAGCCAGCGCTCTCTGCCAAAGCATCAGATCCAGTCTAATTAGCATCCCCTGAGAAGCCCCATGTTTCAGGGACCACTCCTCGCCGGTAAAGCTGGCGATCCCTTCCTGATGCCTGGTATCAGGTCCGCTAATCCCTACCTATAGCTCTATCACTGTTTCGCATTCACCCAAGCCCAAAAACCTGTGGAACAAGAAAAAAAATATGGAATTACTCTGAATGAAAATTCCACGGATAAACCCGCCCCAAGACAGCCAGGGTTACATAGGAACTTTTCGCGATGAAAACAGTTTTTGAAAAAATCTGCTTTTACCGGGAATCGAGCCCACGACCTCTAGAACTGCGTTGTTTTAGTAACAAGCATGCTTACCACTGAGCTAACGCCACTCAATTATTTTACATAACCATATAGTTAATAATATAGTATTGATCATTGAACATATTCAGTTAACAAATCTTAACCAATTATGTCTTCATTATATTACAGGAAAAAGTTGGTACACTGAAAATAAGGATTTTTACACTTCTAATGCAGTGGGCACTTATAAGTAGATTTAGTATTTTTTTACACATTTAAAAAAAAATCCGTCCAACTGATTATAACCTGCAAAGGTTCCTGATAGTGGGTCTTTAAAATCAGCAAAACTTTCAGTACGATCACCTAACCTTTGGCGGAGGAATTTCTGCGACATGGGAACTATCCCAGGAGATGTTGTAGTACCTGATGAAAAACCTTTTAATGTCAACACAGGAGAACTAGGCCCTTTTAAGGGTCCCTTTGGAACATAAGTTAGTCAATCAAGCCGATTCAGAAGGTATTTAGGATTTGATACGAGCTTATAAGCGGGCTGGAGAAACAAATCCGGCTACTATAATGGATAGTCGAGCAGTAGGGGATTAAGTAGGGGATCCCTTAAAAAAAGTAGGGGATCCCAAGACCAGAATAATTGCCCAACAGTCGATTTTTACAAAAATTGGCATAGAGTTTTGTGTTACTAAATAAATTTAATCAAAGTGAATATTTCACCGCCAAATAGGACTTGAACGTAGATATTCGGATTCAAAAGAGAGTTGGTACGACACCAAAAAGAGGGACAGTGAATGGGGCCGCCATGCTAAAGAAGATAATAGGTTAAAGTGCCCTAGAATTAGAAGAAAGTTAGGGGAGAAATACAGAAGAAGAGATTTAAGAAGAGGATTTCTAAATAAGTGGGAGCATATTAGGAAAAATAAGAGTTATAGTGAGAGACCAACAAGTGAAGAGTTGGGTGCTGAGGAATCTGGCCAAAGACATAGACCAGGATGACTCGGGGATAATAGGCATAGTTTGAGAAAGCCACCTCCACCCTCTCATAATAGGAGGGTGTAGCCAAAGAACTACAAGGAGCCAAGTTTGCAAAACCGGCGTTCAGAGATGGCCTTCGGTGGCAACCCCTCTGCTGTGGGAGATGGTCACTCTCACTACCAAAAGACGAAATCCGGGCCGGAACCACAGCTTTACTAGAGGAGACGAGTAAGCTCCCCCAAGGAGAGGCATCAAGATCGGTATAGACTGAGGGGTAACGAGTGGGAAACAAACGATCATTGGTAGCGTAGGCTTAGCTCCAGGGTCAAAGAGGTTCCGAGTTCACGAGGTAGCCCAACCAAGGGATTTAGAGTAAATGGTCCTTGGTCCTAACCCGTCAAGCTCTTGAAGGGTTAGGGATGGAAGTTTTTGGGCGAAGATATAGAAGAGGATGTGGAGGAGTTTTTGGAGCAGTTAAAGGACTGTGGAGGAAGCGTGGAATTCAGCGACCACGAGCTTGTGAGTGTACTACAATGCATATTATTTAAAGGATCAAGCCGCTGGTTTTGGACGGTAAGAGAGAAGTAAAGAGATTGTGATGCGTTTAAAGTGTTATTGAAGAGGCAGAACATAAGAGAGTATAATGAAGAGGGTTTGTGAGATAAGTTGCGTTGGCGCACGCAAGGTAAGACAAAGAAAATTGCAGTATTTTTATCGAAGCTGAAATGTATTGTCTCACGATTCTCGGCCACCTTTTACGAGATTGGCGGTAAAACTGGCGCAACAAAACTTACTGCTCGAGTATTATCGGGCAATGTCTCACAAACTGGTCATGATTCTTGATGATGTTGAGATTTAAGATTTGTTGTGGGAGAGATGGAAGGAGCTGAACAGCCTCTATGTTCCACCACCATCAGTGGACAAGATGCACGTACCTCATGCAGGTGTAACGTCGGAGACGCATGCTGAAATTTCAGTTAAATTTTTCAGTGCAGTGACTCAAATTTCAAACTCATTAAAAATTAAATGCTTACCAAACGCTTTTAACTACGCTGCTCCACCAAGTAGGTACAAAAACAATAAATAAGCCATGGTAAAGATAGAACGTGCACTCTCAACAGCATCACAAAGAAATTGATAGTGACCGAGCACTGAATTATTAATAAGAAGTGTTTTACATGATTTCAGTAATATCGTAATCCTATGCCATTGGACCCCAAGTTGCCATCCTCCTAAAACTGCAACGCCGACCATAGGAACATATAAATATGTACATTTATATGTAATACGATACAAATTTATAAAAACTATAGAATTACCCGATTTGAGCCAATAAAGCTGAAACAATAAGATTTTCATTATTCCTTTTTATTCAAAATCTTGATTCTCCCAACTCAATTGTATAAGTTATTTTATCGTAAGATTTACAAACTACTGTATATAAATTATACCCACCAAAATTTTGTACGGGAATGCTGAACGTAATAAGACGAACGCAATCCCTGCACATATTGCAAAAATTTTGGATATGTTATTTAGAAGTACCAGAAAAGACAATATAACGAACAAACAAAGCAGGGAAACGCCAGAGTACTGAGTGCCACTCAAGCATCACCCCAAGATCTAAAGCGCTCAAACCCTCTGGCCCACAGATTTCCGGAATTATTGCAGTAAACGCATGGCTTAATCCGTTAAAGTTACTACTTTATAACTTCTGGATGTGGAACCTTGTGAAGTCCCAGTAAAGACGGTAGAAACAACGAAGCGATATGTTAAATTTTTGCAAGTTAACGATTAGGTAAAAACACAAACAATTCAGTGTAAGGTTGTTATCCAAAGAAATATTCACTACTGCAGCGTGCACTCGCATTTCTCCGTAGTGCACAATGGAGTAGCTAGTATCATCGAAAGCGTGAATTGCGATGACTGCTAAACACTGTACCACAATGGACTATACAGATGTGACTTGCTAGTCACGAGTGGAGTAAGCATAAACAGTACTGCTAATATGGCAGCAATTTTCGCAGGTTCACTAACCTCTTACAGAACCTGTTTCGGGTCATCATACGCAGATAAATATGGCTCTTGGAGCGATGTCACCGTCGAAGATACAGTCCAAATTAAGCTACAGGAGTTTTTCGCCCATGTCAACTTACAGGAAGGTATCTTAATACTTCTTTTAGGTACCCGATGCAAATTTAGTACATGTAAGTGTACAGATCAAGGCGGTAACAGCACATATTGGAAAATCCTGATCTACTCGAACTGCAAATTCTAGTTATACAGCATTTTATTCGAGAGAATAGTGGACAAAACCCAAGACTCCACCGATGAGAAGAAAGAAGTTATATAATTATTTTTATCTGCCGATATGACCTTTGCTCTCGCAGCTAAGAGGCGTAATAATGTATGGCTACAATATAATTCGAACTGAACATCCCAAACTGCTTATCTTCGAGGCAAGAGGGCAGTCGTTAACAACCATAAATTAAATCCTTAAGAAGTATATCTTTTTTTTTTTTTTTTTATATTATAGTGCTCTACGTCCGGCTCCTTTTTAATATGGGCACTACTATGGGCACTTAGCACTTGGGAAAGGGACAAGGAAAGGGATGGGAGGCCCCCCATTACAGGGAGGGGGGTAGGGGGAATTAGGCAATATTTGCTGCGAGAAGGTCGCCTAAACCCTCCTCGAGGAGCATTGCGTGGTGAAAAAGCACATGTAAACAATCACAGAGGTTCTTGCCCGAAAAAGTTGCACTATGGCCGGGAATCGAACCACGGTCTTCCGCGTGCCAATCCACGACCTAGCCGACCGAGCCACCGCGCGCTCAAGAGGTTATTGTATCTTATATCTCTTTACGTACATCAACTCGAAGTTTGTCTACGTCAAAAGACATATAAGAGCACAGGTAAAAACACTCTACGAAGACATAGTAATACAACGATGCAGGGTAGAACGCATGGTACTGGAAAATGCCTTGGCCATAGCCGATAAATCCCCGGATCAGTTTGCGTATACTTTCATGAAGAGACCCAGTTAAATGGCAACGACGACAGGTTCATGATTAGCTGAAAATACATTAACCGATGTATGAAATAGGCAAAAAATTTTTTGCTGAAATGAATTTGTAGAAAGTATAGCAACCCGAACAGTATTTTTCCGAAATTTTTTTTTGCCGGAATACAACTAAAAATTTTTGGCAAATCGTTATTCGGCAAAATATATCCAGCGAATTTAATTTTAGGTTAATAGTGTCTTGATACATATTAAACCAGTTCATTATATTCTTTTTTTATATTCGCCGTCAATAAATACAGCTGTTAATGCCACAAACCGTTGAAAAAAAATTCAATAAAGTCAATGACAAATATAAAACTATCGCTACAGCTTTTGCTTTATACCACAATACTTATTTTTATTTAAACAAATTTATAGTAAATTACAGGTAAATTACTATTATTTTGAACACCTTCAAATAATTAAAGGTAAACTGGAATATTTTTAGTGAATACTGCGTGACTTCTTGGTAAAAGTAAGTCTTAAAAATAGAATAGAATACAGTGTATCATTTCAATAACAAACGTAGAAGGTGATAAATTATTTAATTGTACAGCCAAAATATACAATTTTTTTAGATTATAAGTGCATTTAATAATTTGTGGAAGTTTTTTGATTATGAGGAATCTTAATATCATACAATTTTCGTTGGAATGTATATCACAGTCCACATTATGAATGGGAAGAGTTTGAGAGGCAAAATTATACAAAGAAAAGTTGTGTACAAAAATGTACTTTATCAGAAGCATGTAAGAAAAATACTTTTTTTTAATTTATTTATTATGTAATCCTACGTAACACCATGTACTTAGTTGAAACATATTTCAATCGCAAAAAGTACCGTGAAGTAATATTATTAGTTGGTTTTGAAGAATAAGATACAAAATATTGTAAACGCATCAAGTCGCAGTAACTTGATGTGACTATTAATGTACTTAGCTCACCATACTTTTTCTAATTATAGTATTGTTATTTTTTACTAATACATAACTTTACCTTGCAATTTTTACATTCTGCTTCAAATTAGATAGATAATACATAAAAAAAGTTTCAGAAAAACATACAAAAGCGACAAAAATATCTAGAGTTGCTTTGTAACGATAAAGTAACATATTAGATACGAGCGATAGCCACAGATTTTTTTTTGATTGCCTTTTTAAAATGTATTGTACATCACCCGGTTAACTCAGTACCATACTCACCCACTCTGTGGCGCTGGACTCACTTGACAAGTCGAACGGGCCTTTGCACGCATATACGATAAGAGCGAGCAATAAAGAAATAACGGGAATAAGAGAAATAACAGCGGGGATAAGCCAAGTAACGTACTAATACACTATATTTTTTTGCAAATATCAATCGGGCTGTCAGCCTGATGTTTTCAAAAAAGTATAGTATATCAATACATTATTGTTCTTATTCCGCTTATTTTCGCTGTTGTTCCTCTTATTCCTGGTATTTCCTTATTTCTTGCTCTTATCGCATTTGCGAGCAAAATAAAAATAAAGATTTCTGAACAGAAAGTATATCTGTATATGCAGCACCACGTTTGGCATAGATATACATAGATATACTTTCTGCATACCTCCCTGAGGTCAGTACACTTTAATATAAAAAAAAGGTATACTTTCAAGAGGCTTTTCTCTCTAGTGCCCTCTGAGCTGAGCTTGTCAACTCGCCAGCCCCATAGCGATGTTTTAGAAACAAATGTAGTTAATTACACCAAACTGTCGTTACTTTTTCACCTTTTGACCAAATAATAATTATACGAGTAAACCCTTACTATAGTTTTTTTTAAATAATTAGAGAAAAAATATCAATACATTCGTTTTTCTAAACTGTAATTAGATTTGTTGGAATAAATCCTGTAGCGTAAAAGCACATTTGAGGTTCATTACAAGTCGTAACTTATGCGATAACATACAATACTGCAGTAAATAATTCATAGTTTAAAATAAAGATAATTACGATGTAGCTTAAGCTTTTTTTATAAAGAAACAATGAGGTCTTTGCCCTACACAACTTCCAAATGCAGAAAAACGTTATTACAAGACTTATTTTATGGAAAAATGTTTTATCAATAGCCCATGTGCAAGTTGACATCAGCACCGACCCACAGGTAAATATTGAGTCATCGCGATGAAAGAATAACAAGGAATAGTTTGACGATATTAACAATTTTTTATTCTCACACGGACTATTTCTGTGTTAGTCATTTGTTAAAGAATCCTTATCTATCATATTTTGAGATAACATTTTCTTTAAGTTTACTAGAATGTTACAATGAGTTGCAAAAAACGTTCATTAAGTAAGCAAAAAATTGTTTTTCGCCGATTGACAAGATATTGGACAGTCATTTAGACCACCGTCGGTCAAACAGAGAATAAAACAGTTTAAGAGATTCGTAGCGAAGGTAGAAAGTAATTTTTTTAAACTATTTACAGCACGCTTTGAGCCAAAAAAAATTATAAATCTTCAGAAAATTACTAACATAAAAATAAAATTTAAGGATATACAATTATTCATTATCATAAACGGTGGAATTCTTAGTTTTCCTTTCATTACGATGACTAAACATTAAGCCCTGGGGTGGCGCTGACAGTAACTTGCAACTGGCTTATAATATTCATGATTTCTGAAAATGTTGACACTAAGCGTGAGTTTTAAAGTAAGTTTTGGTCTCTCAACATTGAGCTTGAATACAAATATCAGTTTTGTACGAAATAATAACAATAATAACAGTTCTATGGTGGTGACCATGGCCTTACCCATATCACAGACACTTTTGGGTCGAGGTTAGAGTGATTATGAGGACTAAATCGAGGATTCTGAATACGCTAGAGGTTTTTTCATATCGATATCTTGCTTAGCTTTCGAGGTATCGATATATTGATAAAATCATTGGTGTACCAGCATGATTCCTGAGCTTTCAGGTGTTTACAAAGTTTGAATTAATATAGCACTCTCTATAATGTAACATACTCTATAATATACTCTGTTTTCATTTCATTAACTGATCATAACTTGAATTACGTTTGTGATGACACAGCGGTTTATAGCGTACAAAAATAATGAATACTGGGGCTTTACCTGCGAGTAAAGAACTGTTGCTAGTTTTGGTTAAACGGTGCTTAGGTGGCCAATACAGATTTTGATAGAAAAATTATACCAAAACTGCAGCAGAAGTTCAAAATCAAAGAAAATGCAGAAAATAAAAAATTACAATTAAGGAGCCATTACATTAAATTATCTATTTAAAATACGTACTAAGAATTTCTACTTTATCATTTTCTTTATACTGCATAATCAAAAGCGATCATTAATATAAACAGTTTGGGTATCCCAGTTTGTACAGTAGAGCCAGATAATTGATTCCAACTGATAATTAAAATATTAATTTACAGCACTGTAAATATCGATTATTTATCTAAAAAGTCATGACAATCAGACAGAAGAATGTTTTAGTTGTATGATGTTATTGAGCGTTTATGACAACATGCTTATACGTATCTGTAAAAAATTTTGTGTCGTTTACAATAAGTCTCTTTTGTTGGCGTATTCCTGACGTGAACCTAAAGTATATCATAAGAAATTTTTTGTCACTACGAAAATTGTTGGTATCACTTCCTCAAATAGTGTTTGGGTTTGATCGTGTCAGCTTTTTTTGTTATTGAACAAATAGTAAAAATCAACCAGATTTTTTCTGTGGGTTTCACTCAAAACTCTTTTTTAGGACATCGTATTGCAAAAGTAGCCTAAGATAATTCGTTCGTTACACAATTATGTATTGGTCGGTACTGGTAAACTTACATGAAATCTATCTTTCACGAAGCTATAGGATAAAAACGTGTAAAAATCGCCACTTCAAATTTTAATTTTGCCATATTACTAACTTAAATATTTTTTAATGCAAATTTCGTGAAGTTTTCGAATTCGATACCTATTATGGAGATTTTGAACCACGCACAATGATTTATGTCTAACATTTTAAATGACGTTACAAAATAATTACCAATTTAAAATTTTATTTGGATGCCCTGAACTTCACAGTATGGCTGGATCAAATTTTGGAAATGTATTTTTTTAAGGATACTAAGAACTTTAATATATAAGAAAAAACAATTTTGTTTTTCAATTTCGACCCCGATGTCTTATAAAATTCAAATTGAAAAATACAAATCGATATAACTGTGACGTTTAATAATTTACTGTGTTGCAACCACTTAATAGAGTATACTTTACACGAATTAAAAAAAAAATTATTGCGATAACATTTTTTTAACAAAAGTTATTAACAGTTTAATGTTCATTACGACCATTTGAATCAACACATGATGCTGTAATTGCAGATATACTTTCTGTTATAAAATGCTCTAATCGTATTACCAGAATGCTCTAGCAAATTTTGTGGGTGTGATGAGACACCGATAGGACCGTTGCTGATTGGTTGCTTCGTCCCATAAGATTAACAAAGACTTGCGTCCACCATTTGTGGCTACTGCATATATATATATATAGATGTTCAGGTCTAATGGCTTTGTCCACTCACTCCCTCGAAGCTCACTAGTGTTAATGGACAAGTAGCACCGTCCTGATGGTTGAAAGCTGAACCAATTCCACTACTAAGTATATAGTTCAAACTGTAGACGCCAAACAGAAGAATCCAGAAAATACGTTAAAGGAGGAAATATAGTAAATGCAAAGCACATTTTTTAATGCGCCGTAAAATTAAAAAAATCGTTATAAAAAATGTGGTTTGTTTATATTTGAAATCGAATGACTTGTTTGGTAAATCATATGAGCTGGAAGTGAGCCCTATAAGCTCTGAGAGAAAATATTTATATTATTGTAACTGTTCTTACCCAACTGATTCTAGAGAAAGCTGTAAGCATACTGTAGGTGTCGTAGTACATTTTTAAGGTATATAGGTTATAAAATGTAAACAATATTTGACCCTGAAAGACATTAATTTTCACATAAGATATATCATACATTATNATCGATGCTGTAATAAGTTTTAGTTTCCCTATGTAATTTACTTAAAATCTTATTGTTTAAAAAAAAAGTATATTCATTATGTGAAGTTAGTATCACATTATTGTCAAAACAGTTGCTGTAATTACCAAATATTTTGGTACAGACATCGTCTGTTATCAGGATTTAAGAATGTTAAATGTTTCTATGTCCCCTTATCCAATTCTTAACAACAATTTTGAAAATTGGTTATAACTAGAACGGATATTATTTTGTAATAATAAAATTTTAAAGAAGTTCCATAAAAATGATGATTGAATAGTTTCTTCTATTGTTATAGTTTTATTACTGTTTTTTATAACTGAAAGGATTTGTCGAAAATCTCCTCCTAATACTATTAATTTATCACCAAAGCAAAGTTTTGTATTACACAAGTCTTTCAACGTTCTATCAACGATTTCTAAAGCTTTTTTCGGAATCATAGAAGCCTTGTCCCATATTATTAAATCAACTTCCCTTAATTTTTTTTTTCAGTTTTAAATTCTAAAAATTCACTTTCAATATTATCTAAGTCTAGAGGTAAACGAAAAGTTCTATGACTGGTCATACCTTCTGGTAGTAATACAGATGCAATTTCTGTCCAAGCCATTGACAAAATATTTTTACCTCTAGAAATAAAGTAATAAATGAGTGTTTTATATAAGTAGGTTTTTCCGGATCCACCAGGACCATCTATAAAATATACTTTTTCATCTTGTTCACAAATAGTTTTTAAAATTTTTCTTTGATCTTTATTCAAATTTGTGTACATTACATCGAACATTTTTTTACTGAAAGATATTTCCTCAATATTCAATTATTTAAATAGTTGCTAATAGTTGGTGTCGGTAAACTAAGAGACTCACATGATTTACCTTCCGATACAAAAATTTGATTAATATGTAGAAGAGCACAATTATTATTATTATCGAAGTCTTCCGTGAAATATTTTTTATATTCATTCCATATTTTATCTCCTTGAATGTTTTCTGAAATCAAAAACCAAGCATAAAATTGTCTTAACTGGTATGGAAACATAATTGTTACGGCTTCTTTAAAAATATTGTCGATTTCAGAATCATGTTCTATTAAACCCATTGCAATTGCAGTATTCCTGAAATTTTTATATGTTATTCCATTATGTTTTTTAACGTCTTCAAACGATGTAGCCCCATGTGATTTATTTAAAATGAGTTTTAAAAAAAACCGTTCACGATCTTTTGGAGATACTATGTTTAAACTACCTATAGCAATATTTTTCAGTGTAACTTTCCTTTTTTTCCAAATTTTAAGTTTATTGTCAAAAATGTAATGTTCTGGAATGTTAACATATTTTAGTGATTTTGCAAAATCATCGACTTTATTTAATTCAAACCAAGCTGTAAGGGGTGTTTGATAATTTTTTATTATATTTTCGATATTATTTTCTTCAAATATTAGTTTTTGTTTATTTTGAAGATGAACAGCTAGACTTACAACTGTATGACTTTTACCACAAATTGGATATTCTTGAAGTCTCCAAGCTGCTTCCATTGGACTTACATATCTAGCATCTACATAACTACTAATTTCATCTACTATTTCTTCATTTAGTTCGTTTGATTTTCCTATTTTAACGTATGTTTAATATCATTAATTAACATGAATAAAATATTGGATTTTATTAAAAAATTTACGTGTTTTTTTTATTTCAGATAATTACTTGAATGTTTCAAGATAACTTGATGTATCAGGAATCAAAAATTCCCACTAAAAATTTGACGTGGTGACAAAATAAAATTTATCGTATTCCAATATATATTATTTTTCAACAATTACTTTACTGTGTAACTGGAAAAGTTAAGAATACATAAGAATAAATACACAAAAATTGTAAAAATGTATTTCTTATAAAATATTCGGGAGTCGGAGGGTTGGCGCGCAGTGCGCGCAGGGGGGCGTTAGCCTCACTAGTATATGTATATACTAGCAGCCCCCTGTCTCGGCTTTGCCCGAGACTCGCTGAATGAAACACATGTGTGTTGACAAATAATATAGAACGTTTTCAGTTAAAAAACTTCACATCTATTTTTGAGACTTTTTGGAACAAATAACTTCTTATTCAAAATATCGGAAAAAAAAGGAAAAAAATGATGGTAAAAAGTATCGAGAATTTTTTACGACATAAAATAGGTATTGGTTCTGAAAAGGGCCGTTGATTTTTAAATAATAACGCTGTGATATAACAAATAATTATTTGTTAAAGCTGTAAAGATACGAATATATAATTTGAAATTATTTTTACATTCACAAAATTTCAGTATACGTGAGATTTTTAGTTTTATTTCCCAAAGGAATTAAAAAAATTTTATGATGTGGATTACTAGTTCTTGGAAGCCTGACATACAATTGTCCATGTAAAAAGCAGTTTAAACGAAAATCTACCCCCACAAAATTATAAGTTAGTCCTTGCAACTTGTTAATCATCATCGTAAACGATACTTTGACAGGAAATTGTAATCTCTTGAACTGAAAAGATAAATATCATCCGAATTCTTGGAATAAAAGCTATTTGTCCTGATGCTAGACCTGTCAAAATAGTAGCTTCTACAACATTATTTCGAAGAGTTTTAATTTGAAGTCTGGTTCCATTACACAGGTTCGGGGGTTGAAGATTACGTTGTAGCATAATCGGAGCTCCAACTTTCAAACTTAACTTATGGGGTGGAAATCCTGATGGAGTTAGGGAGTTTAAAAACTTCTGAGGATAATTAACAAAATCTTCAGATGCGATGACTGAATCAATAGAGAGGTACTCTCGAGAATCAGCTACAAACTTTTGAAGAATAATGTTGTTAATTTCCTCTGCTGTAGAATTTCTCGGTAAAATTATCGCTCTCTCACATAACCATTGGTATAATTTGTTTGATAAATTTTCAATGTCTGGGTAAACTTCAGAAATAAGATAATCGACAGTTGTAACCAGTTTTGCAGTGAATTGATCTAGGGTAATAAAACTGTTTTCATTTTCCATCGTGTTATCACCAATTTTTCATAGCTGTGTTGGAAATTCCGTGTTTCTTCCGCAGAGATGTGCTCTCATATTAGTACGTAAATAAAGAGGCTCTACATAATGCCAGAAATATGATGATTTTAAACAGGCATGAATAATATTAGCTCTAGTTCCTCTTGGAATTACTGGTAACGTCTGCCTAAAATCACCAGCAAAAACAAATGTAATGCCACCCATTAAATTTTGGTTTGATCTTAAACCTTGCAATGTTCTATTGATTGCTGCAATGTGAGTTCCATGACTCATTGTGCACTTATCCCATGCAATAAATTTTGTATCTTGAAGAATTTTTGCAAGTGGGCCATTTTTGCGTATCGGGCACGTGTAGTCTTCTCCGGAAAAAACACATAATGGAAGTTTGAAAGTGGAGTGAGCTGTTCTACCTCCACTCAAAAGAGTGGCAGCAATTCCAGAAGATGCAACAGCAAGGGACAGTTTTCCAGCCGATTTTGCTTGGGCCAACATAAGATTATTAAGGAGTGTTCTTTCAGTGCCTCTAGGAGCATCCAAGAAAATGGACTTTTCCACTACTTTTTAAGATACTATCAATAATACGATTTAAAGCTTGTCGTTGGTCTGGAACGAACTTAGGAAGATTTTTCACAACGTAGTTATATAAATAGTTATGATCATAACCATGTCTTATGGAATGTTCCAAAGGATCATTGGTACAGAGTTCATCTGGAACCGGTGAGTTAAGCCCAAATGCGGTCAAATTTTTTTCTGAAAGACAGATGATCTTGTCTTCTACTTTAATTAAACCTTTGTTGAACACTTCTTCAGAAAATTTAACTTCAAAATCGTTGAGTTGAATTCATCGAGAGTGAAGAATATCTTCACATAATTGTTGTTTAAACTTATTCCACAAAATTTGAGGTTGCGATAGCTCACAAAAAACTAAAATAATAGCAAATAAGTCGCGTAATTTAGATGGATTCTTAGACAAAGCAGCATCTGCGAGCGTATTTTTCCATTGATCATCATTTTCCAATAAACCAAGTGTGTGACAGGCAGCTTTGAAAGTTGCGTAAGTAGCACTATCAGCGGTTTTTAAGTACTCAAATGAAGTTGGGCCGTGAACATATTCAAGTAACGTTTGAAGATGGAAGCATTCCAACTGGGTGGGATGAATCGTATAAACTCTACCTATAGCTGAATCTTTTTTTACTCCTGGCCAGCCTGGAACATCTTTACCCTGTTATCTTTCCACAAACTTATTACTGTCCTATCGGTAATAGGCGGCAACTTTGGAATACAAAAGAGTTTTAGCAAAATCATTTATTACGCAAAGTTTAAAAAACGCCATTAACGTTGTTTTTCTTGGATTTTCGAGAATCTGTTTCATGTTTTGCTGATTTATGTAAGCTCTTTGATAATTTTCAAGGTGAAAATCTAAATGTAAGACTGGAGGATACCGTGCGTGAATCTCAAAGTAAAAAAAAGCCAAAATCCCTCAGAGGAACAAATAAAGCCTCCATTGGCATAGTTTGCAATTCCGTCAATGTTGCTAACTGAAAAAGTGGCACGGTTTTATCGTTTTTTGATATATTTGCAAATATATTTAATTGCTCGTACTGAATGACAAAATTCTCTACGATAGGTTGGGTAGCCATTATCTGCAGTTAGGGTTTTTTTAACAAAATTTAAAGGAAACTTTTTTGTACATTTTCCATTATTCATACATGGTGAATTCACCACAGGGTCCATGAATCATACTTTTCGAAATGATACTGAATAGAAAGGGATCTTGTTGAGGATCTGGTAATTCAGCTGAAATGATCTTGTCTATTTAATCCAGTTAAATTTATGTTTTAAGGCATAAAAGTATGTGCACATGAGGTAGCCCTTGTTTTTGCCATTCAACACTATAGATCCAAGTATTAAGTTCGCCGTATATTGCTTTCTCAGTGAGGACATCTATAAGTTTCCTTAATTTCAAGTAAAAAACCCTTGAAACAGTGTCATGCCTGTCTAAAGGTTTTTGATTTTTGTGTAATTCATTTTTTATTTTCGGCCACTCAGAGTTACACGTAAAAGTGATAAATAAACATGGACGCCCAAACCCACGTACGTAAGCCATTGCATCTTAAGTTTTTTCATGCATATATTGCAGAGAGCCAGTGAATGAGGATGGTAAAATTACAGGCTGTCCGATACTGGAGGGTTCAATGTTACGATTATTATTTATTGCATCTCGTAGATGAATGTAATTTTCAGCACGCAGTTGTTTTTGATGTGTTAGCAAGTAAAGTAAACGCTCTGTGATAATTTTTGCCATCATATCAACGACAAATTGAATGAGTAAGTTCTTATAATAAAGTAGGTAATTGATGTGATCGTTTTTTAACATAAACCTGTAAGAGTAGAATTTACTAGAATCTAGTGGATCAAGGAAAAATTTACCACCAGAACAACAGAGCCCTGGAGCTTCATCTCTCCATTTTTTAGTGCCACAATAAGTGCAAATAGAAACCATTCCACTAATTTGAATTGATGGAAAATTTAAGTAATCAATGTCAGGATTGTAACAGAAAGCGGATCTGTCACTTAAATGGTTGTTCAACCGTCAATTTTTCCGTTGCTGTTCTACTCTCGATGAATGTTCTGCATCAGTTTCTCTACTGCTAAAGTTATAAATATTTGAAGCATTAGAAGTTCTCCTCCCGATTCACCTTCTTGCGATTCAAGGCATTGTTAAAAATTTTTTCGCGCCCTAAAAAGTGCTGTGTTTTGTATACTTTGTCAATTACAATTTATACTTTGGCAGGTGTTTAACGTTTAATGGCTCTGAAAAGGGCCAATAAGATTGACCAAGTTAGCTGAACGCTAATCTTGGAGTAAAAGTAATTTCTGGCCTATGTAATTCGAGTGTAGAAAGTCGTCGGTGGCCGGGGTTCCCAGACTCACGACAAACAGCTCTGCACTCGATGTCTGCCAGTAAATAACTGACTTAGTTTTGGAATCAGCTGTCTTTAAATAGATCTCTGTTGGACGAATCGTTGCAATTCGCTTAAAGACATTTGTCTAAAAGTACAAATAAGATTATTTTCGGCAAAGTGGTTCAACGTTTGATGGCCCTGAAAAGGGCCAATGAGATTGACCAAGTTATCTCAACGCTAACCTTGGAGGAAAAGTGATTTCTGGCCTATGTAATTTGAGTGTAGAAAGTCGTCGGTGGCGAGGGTTCCCAGACTCATGACAAACAGCTCTGCTCTCGATGTCTGCCAGCAAAGGGCAGATTCTTAATTAGTTTTATGTTGCTGTAAGACATTACTCTGAAACAGCAGTCTTAATAAATATATATATTTTTTTGGAAAACTGGTTCAACTTTGAATTGCCCTTAAAAGGACCAATGAGATTAAAGGCAGTTACTTTACGGTAAAATTTATTAATGACCCTGAAAAGGGCCAGTTGTGACATTTATTTTTTTTCCTAATGATAGAGAGCTAGTGAAGAACCAGTGNTGGTAAAGTAGTTCAACGTTCAATGGCTCTTAAATAGATCGATGAGATTAAAGGCAGTTACTTTACAGTAAAATTTATTGATGGCCCCAAAATGGCCCGGTTTTTGTCTTTATTTTATTTTTTTTTTTTCCTAACGATGGAGAGCTGGTGAGGTTCGATTATTTTACATGCTTCATCAGGCGTTCAGTAAACGGCAAATATTTGCCCCTTAACTCTGCTCAGTTGACGGGGATCGTGGAGCTCGGATATCTGGACCCGAGGTTGCTTCATCCTTGCCCTTGGAGTCTCTGCAAAAGGTGAACGCGCTAGAGGAAGGTATGTAGCTGGCCGAACAAAATCTCGTTTTTGGGTCGTTCCCCGAATCACTATCTGCTGACTATTTGTCAGGGTAGTGGGCCTGAAGAATACCTTCTTCGTAGAGTTCCTCTCACGACCAACTTTTGAGGAGGAAGCTGGTAAACATTCCAGCTGATATGTCTGCTCACGCTCCTCATGGTTGTTCTGCCTGGCTTGCTCTTCTAGCACCAGGTTGGATGGAAGAAGGGATTCCTAACCTTGTAGTGTTGGTGAAGCAGGTTGAGCTCTGGCTGGACGTCTCCTGGTATTTCGCCTGAGACGTTGATGTTTCGAACGCCTATTTTTCCGTGGCATTCGGTTATTTTGGTAATTCGGGGTAAAAGCCAATGTATTTCGCTTGCCCATGAATGAAGCGTGTCAACGGTACCCGGGATGCCCAGCTTCACAACAAACACCTTTGTTCTTAGTGGACTGCCGAAAAACAACCACAGAAATCGTCGTCTCGGCGGGGCAACTTATAACCATTCTTCACTATCATTGATTGCGGGTGGCTTCAATTTATCTCGACGCCACCTAGCGGATCCTACTGAACTAAAGTGAAAAGCAAGCGTATTTTTGCAAAACTTTTAGCTCGTTTATTGCTATTGTTATTAAATTTTTCAAGATAAAAATCATTCTAAAACTATCTAGTAAGTGTCAAGAATCGGTATGCAAAATTTCAGCAAAATCGGTTCAGTAGTTTTCGCAGTTAGCGATTACAACGGTTTTGGCGACTTTGGTTTATATATTAGTTAGATATAGATATACAGGTCTAATGGCTTTGTCCGCTAACTTCCTCGAAGCTCATTAGAAGGCTCTACTCTCTAGCGCCCTCTGAGCTGAACTTGACTACTTTATAGTCTCATAGAGAGTGACAGGGCCAGTAAATCCAGCTTTATATGTATTAATGATATTGCTGTTTTCTTGATATATATAATGTGCGTTAATATCATAGTTTCGAGAAATAAGAGAATATCAAAAAAGTGGTGGCGCTGATGTTCCAGTACGAAAATGGTATCACTAATGAGTAACAGTATGTTTATACATGTATGTCACTTATATTTAGAACATATATTTTTGCACACAAGTTGGAACTGTACTTATAATACTATACTAGTGCACGCCAATGCTATTTTTTCATAGACACTGTTGCGCCATCTCACAGATGAGCAAAATACTCTCATTTTCCCAGATTTATGGTTACATCAATCCATGTATGGAGAAAAAAGTTATGGAGTAAACGCAAAGTGGCGATAGAAATTCCCCTTTTTTTTGAATCTATGCAATTGGCTCAAGACATGTATGCTTTCAACGTATGCAAGTGTCTATTGAGATCGCAAAAGGGCACGTGACTAGCGATGTAAAGCCAACTAGGGGAAAATCTGCATTTGTTTTTCTTACACTTTCAACGATTGTTATAAGATTAAAGCTTCCGAATAATATGTTTTCGAGGAGATCACGATACCTTAGCTATTTTTTCCAACTCTATCAGTCTTTTGAAGCTTAAAACTTTCCTTTAAACTTATAAAACGCACATTTAACCTGTACAAACCTATTCATAATTATGTGTAGTCATGAGTTCTGAATTATGTCATACAGTATCAAACTAAATGTTAAACCTAATTGTGTGCAGCACTTACCACAATATATGGCCATCTTGGGGTTCGAAGCCATCGGTGGATAAGTTCTAACTGCTACATCAAATCTCAAAGTTTGAAAAAGATGAAACCTTGAAAATTTAATGAAAATTTAAAAAAAAAAAAACCCTTACATACACACCTTAGAGCTTTTTTCTATCACTCTGAAATTGGTGGCATTTCACTACAAAATTGAAGATAGATGGCTTCGAACACCTGCAAAGCTGATTTTGCTTTACTTATTTACTTATACTTGTATTGATGAGTAGTTTCAAATTTTGTTATTTTTATATTTGGTTTTGAGATTTAATCTTTCAACTTATCTCTAGTTTACAATGAAAAATTAAATAAGTATCTAACAATGGAATCTAAAACTAACATCCACTTTAGATGTGCAGCAAACAGTTAGGTTTTCAATTTATTTACCATTTTTTTATACTAACTGAAGATACCAGTTGTAGACATTAAGTAATACATGAGTGTTGGTGAACTAAATTAATCAGGTCAAATAATCATCAGTTTTTTAAACATCCTAAGCCATGCATTCCTAATTTTTTAATAAAATACTGTTTATTCAGACGCAAGAGGAAAAAGTTAAGAATGTAAAAAAATACTTGTTAATGAATGCTTTTTATTATTTATAATCAAATTCATACACATTTATTGACTCAACCTGCCAATATATTCACACCTAATTTAACTTATTTTGTACGGACTGTTATAGTTTTTAGCACCTACACACCAAGAGGAATGGTTTTTCGACAAAATTTGTAACTGAGTTTTGGTATTTGACCTTAAATATCATGCTACAGAAAAGACGAAAACAGATTAGTGTAAGAGGATATTCGAAGGATGATTATTCCACATTAATCGACAAGGAAAAGACAGAAGGTACTGTGATAATTGTGTATATATACATTGTGTACGTGTATGTGGAGGTAGGTGTCATACTATTAAATACGTTTTAATGCACAATGCTTATGTTGTATTATTATAAGAAAAAATTTGATGCCATAAATGTATTTTACAGATTTTTACAATGCAGTACCGATTATTGTGCTGGAACAGCCATTCAAATACTAAAACATGGTACCAGGGAAACTTACAGAGGCAGACACAATTATGAAAGCTTGTGCAAAAAATCTAACTCTATAAAGATTAGTTCTCGTTTCGAAAAAAGTTTAAAAGATTCCATCGGTAACAACTATTATGATCTCAAGGTTTTACTTGAAAGTACTATATTGCTGTAAGTACATGCATTACAATATTTGACGATTTGTGCAATCGTCAACCTTAATAATTAATACATTTTATTTCTCTTGTGACTAATGACAGTCGATGGACAATGTCACTTTTCTATCTTATTCATAATGCTTATTTGATTTTACATCTTCCTAACATTATTTCATTACTTACTTACTATTTGAAAAAAATATTAAAAGTAGACACACATTCTTGATATTTCGAAAAACAAATAAAGCATAAACATAGCAAAATTTATGGTGAAGTGAAAGCAAAAAACGATATTTCAAATGAATTTGTTATTGCATTTGTATCAGAATTTTTTTTTAATACTTATTTTTAAAATAAAAGAAGTTTTCACGTATTTTTAAATCTACAAACGATAAGTAAGGCTTTATTTTTGAGGAATCGATTGTAATTTGTAGATAAACAGCGAGAATGGAAAAAGCACTCTTTACTACAGTATTCATTTTTCATAAATCAAGCTTCCTGTGTTCAGGCTTGATTTTTGTTCTTAATATAAATATTCTTAAATAAATATTTGATAGCTACAACATTAAAATAATCTTCTCGAAAAAAAACAACACTGAAACTATCTCCATGCCATCCTTAAGCTATTCAACCCGTCGCAAAGTTTTATTTAAATCAGTAAATAATGTAAAAGTAATTGCATATAAATTTTAAATGACTTACATATAGAATACAATTAAAAATATTTGCAGTTACCCAGAACTTAGAAAAAAAATTTCTTATGAAGAATTAAGACCCAAAATGCTAAGATGGCGGAAACAAAATTACCCAGCGAACCCTACAACAATGGAAGAGTTAATTGAACAATTAACTAACCCTAACAATGACTTTTTACGTCACGGAGTCGAAACCAAATTAGAGGTGCATACGCTGATGGATTCGGATGACAAGCAGCACCTGATTCTCTATAATAAAAAACTATTAAAAACAAGTTTTCAGTCAACAACCCATCTATTTATAGACTCTACCTTCAAGGTTACACCTGACACGGACAGAAAGCAATTCAGTCAGCTCACTTCTGTCATGGGAGTTAGTCACAGAAGTTTTTTCATGGTTTATCACATGGTAAATCTTTTTCACCAACTGATGATAATGTTATGGTTCTGAGGTATTCTATAGTTTTGTTAGACACTTCTATTAACACGGTTGTTGAAAAATAGTCCATGTATTTCAATTAACTGTATTTTATATTTATTTTACTTTCACTTTTTTTCAATAGCTTACTTAACTAATAATACTATTTAAGGTTTTCCCAATAATATTTGGGATATTTACAAGTAAAACAGAAAAAGCATAATACTCTTCTTTCGATCACATACTTTAAAAAAAAAAACTTGATCCTTCTCAAGTTCATATCATCATGACTGATTACGAAATCGCACTTAGAAAGGCAGCCTCAATAGCATTCTCTACTACTCGTATTGTGGGATGTCAGATTTATTACGATCATGTGCGTATTTATTTAAATGTGGAATGTTGAAGACTACTACAATGGTCTGATTTATTAAGCAACTATTACTTTTAGGCTACTTACAAGAAACTTGATAAGCTGAAACTCAGAGGGTACTTAAAATATAATGTAGCAGCAAATGTATTTGTTAAAAAGTGCTTAGCGGTCTCTTTTTTACCCCTTGAAAGAATCGTAAAGGAGTATCAAAATCTTTTAGACTATCGGGAATCAACGCACAGGCTGAAACTTAAAAAAATTTTGAAATATTTTGAATCATTTTGGCTCCTAAAAATTGGACCATACGCTATAAGCGTGTTTGGATTGTTAGTAAGAAGTAATGATGTGATAGAGGCATATCGCAGTCACCTTTTACATACTCTAAAAAAGCATGCTCCAGCATGGGCTTTTTTAAAAGTTAAAAAATTAAAATTAATATAAATAACCGTCATTTACTCGTTATTTACTTTTTATTTTTTTTTGATAGGTCGATTGATTTAATTTTGTGATCGCACGATTATTGATTTTAAACTTATTCCAAAAAACAAATGCATCAGTAAAAATCTGAGGTGTATTTCTAAGTCTAAGGATCGAGGAATAATAGATGGTAATGACTATCAATTTTTTGTTATCATTAAAGACCTTGAAACAGTTAACTATAAAATATTTTTGCAGTATGGGTTAAATTAATAAGAAAAGAGTTTGCTGTATCTGAAGCTTTGGATATATTAAAGACTTATAAAGGAAAAATATGCCAAGAAATATTAAAAGCTTCAAGAGAATGAGCAGCAACTTCAAGAACAAGTTGACTTTCCAATGAAAGATATTCAGCAACAGCCGTCCGATGAAGAGTGGCATGAAGAACTTAATCTTAGTGGATTCATGCCAGGTACGTACGACATAACTTACTTATACAAAGCTTTACCCATACTTTCTTTGTGTACAACACTCCTCAAGTACATACGTTTTTTTCTTTTCCGATTGCAGATCTAGACTTTGATGAAAATCTTGAAAATATCATAAGTGATATGCAGGCTATTATTCCTTCTTAGGATGAATATGAAGAAATTGAAGAAGATATCAATTTACCACCAGAAAATGTAGAAGACATTAATTTACCACCAGAAAATGTAGAAGGCATGATTTTACCGCCAGAAAATTAATCACGTGGTCAGCCTTTGCCATCAATTAGTAGAACGCCAAACACTCTAAGCCAATGCTCTGATATTATACCTATCCATGTATCAGAACATGAACTAAATTTCAACGAATCAATGCAAAACCTGCCTACAAGTTCAGATGAACCATAAGCTGATATCGATATTAATGACACATCCAATGACGAAATTTTTGTAAATAGTCTAATACCATACGAACAATCTCAGTCTGAGTTTCCTCCACAATACACGTTCTCTAATGCACACTTACTAGTCGTGGCATCTGTTTACTTACACAAAAATAATCTTGCTGCACAACTTTGGAGTAATACAGAGAGTAGTCCTGAAGCATTTTATGATTTTATAAATAATAACATACTGCACATGGGTACCACAAATATCGACGTATTAAATAAAGCTGGTAAACCAACAGTCAACATTGGCTTGAACCTCCATCCTGATAACTTACCTGATTTTTTTTCACTAAATGGTCAAACCCTAGGAGAACTTATTATGTGTACGATGAAAAAACAGAATCACAAAAAAAACTTGAGTGTACAAGTCCAGTACTGTCACGGTATTCTAATGAAACGTTAAGTCAAAAATCTGGGGATAACTTTCAGAGAGAAATCATACCAGACAGTGGAGGGTGGGAAATAGGCCAACGTAAAAAAACTAAGTTGACAACGGTCTAGGTTTAGAGTGAGTTACGAAGGAATATAACCAGAGTAAGGGTGCATGTGTATAGTAAATTTAGAATATCCTAGAAACGAAGAAGTACAACCAGAATAAGGGTGCATATGTATAGTAAACTTAGAATTTCGTAAAAAAAATTCTGCTGGTTGCATTTTTTTTTTATTTTGCAGGAAAGGTGGAGTCAAATTAAATCAATACAGAAAAGATAACGAAGTTTAAGAGAAAAAGAGAAAATCAAGAGAAAAAAAAAAAACAAGAGGGAAAGAGAAAAAAACCAAAGGAAAAGAGAAGATCTAGAAGTATGATAAAGAAATCATAGAGGGAAGAGGATAGTCGAATGGCGACCAGAACGAAATTCAGGACCCATTTCGTTGGAACTAGTAGATGGCAAAAATGCTTATCTTCGATGGTCGAGCGTGTCAACGACATGCTTTTCTCGAGCATTCATCAGCCTTAGACAGTAAGTTTCAAAGGTTACAATCCTCCACTTCAGACGGAAGAGTCAAGAAGAAAGTTTTGATTAAGCTGGATAAGAGGAGGATGAGACGGCTAACTGAAGATAAAGAGAGAGAGGTAGGGTTAACAGAGGAAGAAATTTCGGAAAGATAGTGGACCTAAGTATAATAGTAAGAAACTGAGTGATTTTGAAAAGATGAGAGCTGTAAGAGGCCAGAGATACGCAAGCTCAGAATTAAATACTATGTTTGTAATGGTATAATCATGTTTAACAAAAGAAGTATTTGATTTATAGAAAATTGCATAACAAAAAGATTAGTCATTTAAAATTTTTTTTCAGAGCAATAGAAGCGAAGATATAAGTAAAAAACAAAATAAAAAATTGGCACTATTTTTATTAACTGTTAAATAAATAAACAACGCCAACTTTCGACTGGCGCAAAACTTTTTTTTCCGTTTCCCTAGAAAATCGCTGTTGGGTAATGACTAATTTTCACTCTACATGAGGACATAGTATTGAAAAATCATTCAAGCCATGGACTGTAAAGATATAATGTTTGCAAAGGCGTGCTTAGATACAGTTGCACAAGACTTCGAATTTATTTGGCTTTAACAGTGCTCCGCGCACCAAATCACCCCCTTCTATATTTGATACAGTGTAGTTAACTTTACAAATAAAAACGGCCTAAAAAAGATGTCATTTACCTTATTCTCTACCCTGTCACGTCTATGGACGTCGAAGGTCGACGCTGCATGACGTAACAACTCCAATAGTAGCCTAATTCTTGTGTCTTACATCTTATAATTGAAAGAAGTGTCTTTGTTAACGGATAAAAGTATTGAAAAATATAATGATATACAAAAAGCTGTTAGTAACACAACAGCCTTGCCATTTGCTATGATCAGCTTACACTATCTCAAGATGTAACCTAACCCAATATACGACAAAGATTTTTGTTGACTCTTATTGACTGGTTCTGACGATCTAAAACTTTTCGTAGGGTTATTGCTTCTACTACCCAATATATTAAAGTGTATTTGTTAAAAAAATATTGTATTGAGTCCAGATTTTTTAAATTTATTTTAACTGCAGCATACTAGTTTTTTTCTTTTAGTAAAACAATACACAGCAACAAAAATGAGCTTCGAAAGTCTTTGACAAAAGATAAAAAAATGTTTCCAGAGGGCGTTTAAATGAAATTGGTATATTTTTTATTTTGTTAATCTGTTGAATAGATAACTTCATTTCTTACTCTACAGAAAATCGTCGTTATTTCGGAAAACAATTCAAGTCAAGTTTTCTACAAAGGTGGTGCGATTATCATTAGAATAAGTATACCTACATCAGTTGGGTGTAGTTTCAATAAATGTTTTAATATTTGATAACTAAACAATTATAAAAAATATATTATGGCACGATACAATATAAATATTAGGATCACCAGTACGAGACTATACACTTTCATCGAATCTTCCGATGGTTTCAAAACAACTTCCTAAGAAAATAAGAAATACCCTTAAAAATAGCGAATTGTTTAACTGCTATTTAACTTAAAAAATTTGCAATTTATCATGTAATGTTATGAAAAAATCGCTTTAAATTAAATTTATAATATCTGTATAGACCTCCAACTTTTTGTTTGTATGAAAGATTAATATTAGATAAACCTGTTTTATTTTTAAATAAATCTGTAATTTTCTTTTTTTTATATATAACTCAAGAAAAAAGAAGTTAAGTATGTGTAAAAGCATATATGTAAGTACATCAACACGAGAAAAATAATTTTCAGCGTTGCTGCATATATTTGTGATCCTCCTACCTCCCTGAATTTTAAGTTAAACTTTTCCCTCACTATGTGAGAAACGTCAAAAATATAAGTCAGTCATAAAAAAAAAGGTAAGAAGAAAACACAATTACAATCAATAATTGTATTTATGAAGTATTAGCGGCCCCCCGTCTCAGCTTCGCCCGAAACTTACTAAATGGAACACCATAGTGTATTGACATGTAATGTGAAACGTTATCAGTTAGAAATTTTAGATTTATTCCTGACACTTCTCAGAACAAAAATCTTCTTACTAAAAACATATTTGTTCGGATTACATACAGTTTATTTCGTCAAATAATAAGCTGTAAAAATTAAAAAAAATATAATTATGCTGAAAAGTACCGTACGTTCTTTATGCCATATGATAATCGTTGGCCACAAGGAGAGGTTGATTTGTAGTTTTTCCCGTGCAATCTACGAAAAGAGCTATTTTTTAAGAATGGTAAGATTTGAAACTTCCAAAAATATGTATATATTAAGAAAAATTTTTTTTCTCTTATCTCACCACAAAGTCCTGGATAATATGAAGCCTGATCTCTAGATTTTTTATTGCCACAAAAATACAAATATATTGTCCTCTAATTTAAAAAACTGAATTTAGATCTTTAAGGATTCAAGAGATTACTGTGAGGGCAGAATGAAAAGCTGATATCTCCCGTAATGGATTCTTGATTTGTCGATTTTGAGGCTGCTGTTCCAATCTCAATAAATTTTCTGCTTCAGTTTCTTGACGCTTAAAATTGTATTTATTAAATAGATTTAGAAATTTTCTTTTAATTCAGCCTCTCGTGACTTTTTTCTTTCATACTTAAGACTTTTGTGACCCCTAAAAGCTGTTTTCTAACAACTTTGCTACGTTCTACTACATTTGTTGGCAAGGTAGTTCGACGTCTGATGGCCCTAAAAAAGACCGGTGAACTTATTAAGTAAACTCTTCCTTGACTAAAGTTAAATTTCCAGTAAATGTTAGTGCCTGTATACCTCACGGTGATCTTCTCTGGCCTGCTGTTGAAGCCCCAGACTGATCCAGAGAAAAATTACAAAGTCCAAAGCTTTGGAGCTAGTTGTAGAGATCTTACCTAACTCCTGGTATAACGTCAAAGATGTTGGTTTCTATAGCACTTTTTTTTGCCGACTCAGTTGTTTTGGGTAATCAAAGATAGGGAGAGTGGTTCGTGATGCTTTCCCGTTAGAGACTGTCCCGTTGAATCAAGTTTTTTATTCCCTTCATAGCTGTTAGGTTCGCCCAGCACAGACCTTGGAAAGGATCGGTGATTCCTGGTTGAATGCTTAGAGTCAAGAGGGTAATATAGTGTCGTTTGACACCGGGATTTTCAGCCTTGCGAAGTACAACTCCGCTCGTGATGACTGCCAGTGAATGACAGACTTAGTTTAATAGTGGCCGACTCTAAGTTGTCTTTTAGTCGACGGAAAATGTTTCCAGAAATGGTAGTGATAATGTATTTGTTGGCAAGGTATAGTTTAAACTTGGGTGGCCCTTAAAAGAACCAATGAGATTGAAGGTTAAGTAATGAACGTAAATACTTTTATTGGCCCTGAAAAAGGCCAGTGATAAAATTTCTAGTTATTCCTTATTACTATTCTTGATGATGGAGAGCCAGCTGTTGGTAGCTTGACCCTTACCCTCGAAGTCTCTGTACGGAGACCGTACATGAGAGAGATATGCCGCTGATCAAAGAATATCTCTTCAGATCATTTCCCGGATAACCAATAGCTCATAGGTAGTGGAGAAAGTGGGCCTGGAGAATACTTTCTCTGTAGGTATGCCATCGAAACGACCACTATTGGCAGTTGTGGCTGCCCGTACTCTTTAGGGCTGTCTTCTCTGGCTTAAATTAGTAGTAAGTAATTCTTTGGCGGCGCCAGGCTAGATTGTGGTACGGCGTCACAACTCTGTAGTGTTGGAGTAGGATGTGCTCTGGCTAGACACGTCTCCCGGTAGTCCGCCGGAGACGTCATTGGGTTAAATAAATCATTTAATGGTGGTACTCGTCAATCCTGGTGGTTAAGGGTGAAAGTAGACCTAGATTACTTGCCCAATTAGAAGAGCGTCATCGGTATCCGGGATTGCCAGCTGCACGACTATCATCTACCTTCTCGATGCAGCTTGATGAACTGCTTATAGACGATTGTAAAAAAAACTGCGACGCTTCGGCCTATTATAACGACACTTATTTAATTCTGTTACAGGTAGCTTCGGTTTCATGTAGACGCCACCTAGCGGATACTTCTGAATTAAAGTGAAAAGCTGATATATTTTTGCAACACTTTGAGCTCATTTATTGCTATTATTATTAAATTTTTCAAGATATAAAACTGTACTAAAACCATCTAGAAAGTGTCAAAAATTGGTATGCAAAAGTTTAGCAAAATCGGCTTCGTAGTTTTCGCGGTTAGCGATTACAACGGTTTTAGCGACTTTGCTTTATATATTAGTAACACAAAACTTTTCTTTTACCTATAAAAATATTGAAAAAATGTAAAAAATTTTATAAAAAACTATTTGTTTATTTTAAAAGAAAAAAATTAATAATAAGTAGATAATGGTACATTACGTCACTAGGAAACAAAGTACAAATATGAGCGCCTGAAGGTCGCACTTGTTGTAGGTTGGTGCCTGAGTCGCGTATGTTTTTCTTACTAAGGGCGCAAAGTGCAATTTTGTGCTCATGGGTACAATTTGTGCCCAGTAAATCACTTTGGGCCCGGAGGGCACAAAAAACGTTTCTACCCGTGGGCCCAAAGTAATCACAAGGGCGCAAAGTGTGACCCGAGGGTGCAAAGCGGCAGTTGAACTTTGGGCCCATGCTAAGAAAATGTTTGTTAGTAAATAATTTGAAAGCTGCTGTGCTAATCAAAATGCACGGGAGCGTGACAAGGTAATTTTGAAGAAGCAGATAAAGCCTAGACGACCGTACTACTATTTACTTCAGATTTGCATACTCGAATTTTCAAACATCGAAATAGGCATGTGTATCTCAAAATGCCCAAATTGAGATTTAAATTGCGAAGTTTCTTTAGTTTCAGTTTTAGCCTGAAAATTTTTTCGCCATGAAGTTGGCTCCAAGCCAAATTTTTCCGGTGTATAATTGGGATAGGCGTGTTCTTGAAATTAAGGACGTTCGGTAGAGATAGAACCCTGTGATGAATCTTTTATAAATTTTAACCAGACGTTCTTATTGTTGTAACAATCAAGCTGTTAAGATTTCAAGAGGTTCGTCTGTTTCCTTTCCAAGATATTAAATTTCAAAGTTCAGTGATTTTAACAGGATCGCTTACGGGGAAACTTATAAAAACTCAGATTAAAAAAAAATAGCGTGATAAATGTCTCCAATTTTTTTTATATATCACAGAAAATGTTATCAACTATCTGTCCACAAAGTTTCACGATGACCGTCTGCTTAGTTTATGAATAAAAAAATTTAACAATAATTTGACAAAAACGCAACGGCAACGTCGCAAGAAGCGGGAAATTCAAAATGTTTCAAGACGTAAATCTTTAAACATTTAAATATTATGGTAGATGTTTTATGTATTTCTGTATAAAACATAAGCTTAAATATGTGTGTAAGTATATGTACATAGGTTCTACCCGTACCCATAACAAAACAATGTATTATAGTAACACATGTTTATTTTTCTTAATAAAATTTTTAATTTGTGATTTTTATACAATACAATTTTTTTACACAAGGTAAAAAAATCACATACTTGTAGTAATCACGGAGACTAGAGTCTATCCTAATTATTTAACATATTACTTTTAATGAGACTTTTTAAGTGACATAAAAAATCAAGAATTCTATTTATATTAGCTTCTCTTTTGATAAAACGATTTTGTTCTTTTTATAAAAACGATCTTGAACTAGCGTCACCTTCCATAAATTTATTAACAATTACGTTAAAATCAACTTTATTTGGACTAAGACTTTTTATAACTGATTTTAGAATAATAGATGATGTGGGGGAAAAGGTAGGTAAATATACTTTTTTATCAGCGATTTTTTGAATTTTCGTAAGCACGTCATTGTTAATTATTTACTTATTTTTATTACATTGTTATAGCAAATAAAAATAAAATACCTACATCTTTAGCACAAATACTTTACAAATATACACATACGCTGCCGTAACCGACGCAGCAGACAGTGCAGACACTGCAGAGTGCACACTACCTGATGTGTGTACATGAACATTCACACATTGGAGACCCGTGCGGCGATGCCAAGTCTTCACTCATCGCTGCTTTCCCCTTGCCCCGCAAGTGGTTTCACCCCGCTATCTCTACCGAACGTCCTTAAGCAGAGCTAACAACAGTGTGATATTCATTACAGGTATTTCCTATAATATGATAGTACCTATTGATAGCTTGCAGCATTGGGACTTCTCAGTGGTTAAGATGATAGAATGGTTTCGCCTGGAGGGCTTGGGTTCGAGACTCCGCTCTGTTACTTTCTTCCAGGTAACTCTGTGGTGTTGTTTTATTTGACCTATTCACTATAAGGATATCACACCAGTATGCAATTGGTGATATGATGCCTATTTACCGTAGCATACAGATTTGCAGATAATACTGGAGAACAACAATGCCTCAGAAGAGGGGGGGGGACGACTCTTTTATAGTTGTTGTTGCTGTTGCTATTTAATGGCCATGGTTACAAATTAAACTTGGAAACGCCACACTTCATGCTTTTTTTTTTTTTTTTTTTTAATGATAGTTTGCGAGGTGATTTTACTACAAGAGGGTCACCCACCTTTCCCCCTCGAAGGACCGTTAATTCCTACTGTTCTGACGGTATAGCATGCATTACACCTCGGACCTAGGTTCAGTATTAGCAATAAATTTTATAAATTTTAGTAACTGTGGGAAGTTATAACTCGTACTATTTTTACGGTTTTTGTAGCCGAATCAAATGTAGAAAGAGTTTGATTTTTATAATAAATTTAAATTATAGATAATAAATCATAGATAATCGAAAGTAAATTCGAAATTTTCCATCTTAATGATAAGATTCTTTCATATAAACTACTTAATTAACAAAATTTACTTACAAAATTACTATTTTCTTGAAAATAAAAGGCATTGCTGCTTTACTCTACTGTTTCTCATACTTAATCAAGCTTATATTTGGTTGAGTGGACTAAACGACAAAACCTAAAAAAGATCGAATAGGATAACTAATAATATTAAAGATACAATCAAGAAAAAAGACCTTATAGTCAATAAATTCCAGATTGTCCCTGAAAATAAGTGAATTGTACTTTTGTAGACTCGTTATTCATAATATTAGATAAACTATTACTTAACAAATAAAAAAATATAAATGGTAAATAGTAATAAGTAATACTGCTCAAGAAATTTTGTTTTATTACCGTTTAGTTTCAATAATTAAGTAAATAAATACAAAGAATTATTTTTATTACTAGCAGCCCCCCGTCTCGGCTTCGCCCGAGACTTACTAAATAAAACACCGTAGTGTGTTGACATGTGATGTGAAACATATTCAGTTAGGAATTTTACACATATTCCTGATACATATCAAAACAAAAATCTTCTTGTTAAAAACATATTTTTTCGGAATCCATATAGTTTATTTGGTCAAATAATAAGCTGTAAAAATTAAAAAAAAATAATTATGCTGAAAAGTACCGTGCGTTCTTTATGCCATAAAATAATCAGTGGCCATGAGAATTCGTTGATTTACATTTTCTTTCGTGTTATTCAAAGAAACGGCTATTTTTTTAAGCTGTTAACATTTTAAACTCCCAAAAATATTTATTATAAAAAAAAAATTTTTTTCTCAAATCTCACAACTTTATTACCAGAGCAACAAAGTCCTGGACCTTAAACCCTACATTGTTATTGCCACGAAAACACAAATACATTTTCTACTCATTAAAAAATCTGAATTAGGATCTTTAAATATTTCAGAGATTGTTGTGAGGGTACAATGAAAAGCTGATCTCTCACGTAATGGACTCTTTAGTTGTCGATTTTGACGCTGCTGTTTCAATCTCGATAAATTTTCTGCGTCAGTTTCTTGACGCCTAAGTAAAATTTTATTTATTAGATCCACTTGAAGTTTTTCTTCCAATCCACCCTCTTGCGACTTTTGGCATGCTTAAAATTTTTGTGACGCCTAAAAGCTGTTTGCAGTTAACAGCAATTGTGACTGCCTGGATACCTCAGGGTGATCTTCTCTGGCTTGCTGTTGAACATCCAGACTGATTGGGAGAAAAATTACTAAGTCCGAAGCTTTGAGGCTAGTTGTAGTGCTCTTTCCAAACGTCTTCCGGTATGACGTTAAAGACGTTAGTGTCTAAAGCACCTTTTTTATTTGCAGATTCAGTTGTTTTAGTGATCTTAGATGGGGAGATTGGTTAGTGATACTTGTCCAGTGGAGGCTGTCCCGATACCTCAAGTTTTTTTTCCTTCATAGCTGTTATAGGTTTGCCCAACGTAGACCTTGGAGAGGATCAGTGATTCCCGGTTGAATGCTTAAAGTCGAGAGGGTAGTACAGGGTCGTCGGTCACTGGGTTTTCCAGCCTTGCGAAGAACAACTCCACAGGTGACGTCTGCCAGAGAATAGCTGTCTTGGTTCAATAGTGCCCGTCTTTAGTTAATATAGTCTTTTAGTCGACGAATCGCTTCCGGAAATGGTAGTAAAAATTTATTTGTTGCAAAGGTAGTTTACACTTAGGTGGCCCCTAAAAAGAACCGATGAAATTAATGGTTAAGTAGGGAATGTAAATACTTATAATGGCCCTAGAAGGCGCCAGTGGTGAGACTTCCAGGCTATTCTTTATTATTATTCCTGATGATGAAGAGCTGGCTACGGGTTGCTTAATTCTTACCCTGGGAGTCTCGATGTACGGAGACTGTGATGGATGGAGGTACGCCACTGACTAAAGAATATCTCGTCTAGGGTCGTTCCCCGGATAACCAACCGCTGATCGTTAGACGGGAATATGTGGGTAAGCGCGTTGGGGACGCGATGGCCAAGAACGTAGCCGTTGTGGATACCTGTGCAACTCAGAGCTGTTTTCCCTTGCTTACATTGGTAGCCACAAATTCCTCAACTGTACCAGGTGGGATGGTGGGACTGTCACACAACTCTGAAGAGTTGGTGCAGATTGTTCTCCGGCTAGATATGTCTCCTGGTATTGTGGCAGAGACGGCATTGGTTGGAATTAATTTTTTTTTTTGATTGCACTTGTCGAGATTCAGGGTGAATGGACATCTAGGTTCCTTCCCCCTTAGAGAAGAGTGTCGTCTGTAACCGGGATACCCTGCTGCAAGACTATCATCAGCATTCTCTACACAGCTCGTTGAACTGCCGAAGCTCAACTACATCTTTATTGAGACGCTCCGGCCTATTATAACCACACTTATTTAATTATGTTGCAGGTAGCTTCGATTTTATGTCGACGCCTTCTAGCGGATTTTACTGAACTAATGTGAAAAGCTGGCGTATTTTTGCAAAACTTTGAGCTTATTTGTTGCTATTGTTATTGAATTTTTTACTATAAAAACTGTAGTAAAACCATCTAGGAAGTATTATGAATCTGTGTTTAAAATTTCATCAAAATCGGTTTAGTAGTTTTCGCGGTTAGCGATTACAACGGTTTTAGCGACTTTGCTTTACATATGAGTAAGATTATTATATCAGCANCGACATAAACAAAGGTAATGTTGACCAAACTCAAATTAAAAAGTTGTGCTGAATTATATACGTTTTTGCAGAAAACGAGAGCAATTTTAGAAATCTGAGAAGACAAATAGAATAAGTAAACAATTAATTTTATTTCTAAATGAATTCTTTGGTTTATCAGAAGAAACTCTATCCCAAATAACGAAATTTATGTTAAACTCGTTTTAATAGACTAAAAAATTGCAATTTATATTTTGTGTACCACTTACAAAAATTGTTTTTATACATTTAATGTTTATTTTTAATGTACATTTAATGTTAACTGTATATAATCATTTTACAAAAATATATTTTAGTGAGAATGCAAAATTAAATAAAATAATACGTACATAGGATATTTTAAGTTAAAATTAAACACGAAAATAACCTGATTGTGAAATATTTAATATTTTCTTTAGAATACATATTATGTAGGTTTGTACAATGGCGAGTTTAAAAACTTAAAATAGGACACAGATGACGATTTTCAAAATTTTATTTAATTTAAAACCATTTGTCTCTTTTTAAAAATAACTTAATATTTACTATAAAACTTTGAGAGAAAAATTTCATAGTTAAAGCTTAAAAAAGACCACAATTAAAAAAGATGATATGCTACGCTAAATGTTATATTTGTATTAAATAAACAGAATACAAACTTACTGATAACGGCTCTACTGTCTAATGATCGAGAGTAGAAATAAACGTAAAAGAGGGTGTAATGGCGGTAGAGAGGACTGTGAAACCAATGATATTCTGAATTAGATTTTTTGATAATGCTGCTCGTGTCCTGGTGATGCTGCGATGGTAAAATCAGACCTGGTATGGCTGCAATGGATCAATCTAAATGAGTGATACACTGATACAGACTCCTTAGCACTGATAACCGATACAGGTACACTAGAACACGTGACTTGTCAATAATGACTTAAAACTTATTGAACACAAGTATAAAGTCTAATCATATGCGGTTGGAGGAGCAGTGACTGGTGAGCTAGAAAATAAATAATCCGGTAGCACGTGGCTCTTGCACTATGGATAACACGACTATGAAGAAGAGTGAGCCAGAATGTGTACGAGTGCGAGAAAGCGCACAAAAGTAGCTACTCTTGTTGTGTTTAGAAATTTGGAAAAAGATAGTGTGTGCTCATTATACCGTGAGGTTAGTGATATGATTGCGGAGAAATGTACTAATTACTAATTGTACGATTGGCTCTGCACACGACACATGAAAACGTACTCACTGGGAGACTTGGGGGAGATGACTGTAAAGTGACTAACTATAGTGTCGATTGTAATAATTATAACAATGATAATAATTATAAAAGTAATAAGAATTATGATCATAATACTTTACAATTATTATTGATGGATAAGTAACACAAGTAATAAATACTAAAGTCAAACAAACTTTTGCAGCTCAACACAAATAATTTATGCTTATTCGTCTATACAATGTACTACACTTACGATACTTTACATTTGTTGGAACAGTTTGTCAACGTACAGTCATTGATACCATGTAAGCTATGATGTAAATGAGGCTGTGTGGCACTTAACATGTCATGTTTAAAAATGCTGTGGAAATATGAAGTACTTTAAGTTGTACGAGTCTTCCAGCGACTTGTATACCGATTCCCACATCCTAACTTGGGCTTTGGTACTTTATCAAAGCCAAGGTAGGGAACAAACTGTTGATAGAAAAATATCAGTTAATCCATTCATATAGTATGAGAAACACGTCAGTTGTACCAAATAGTATAAACGAAGTGCATAAATATTACATCCTTTAATTGTACGAGGTGCTGGCGTTTGAGACTGAGGCTAATGATTTCAAATACTGTAGTAGTTTTAATCTCAAGCATTAAAATCTTGTGTAAGAATATCTTGTGCACTTTGTTAATATCTAGTAAAATTAATAAACCGTCCATTTATGTTTTGTACCGTTGGCTAGTTTTTTTGCATTTGTCACCATATAAAGCTAAAGTGCACGTCAAGTTATGAATAACAATCGGATTCACATTAAGTAAAGCAACGGTGTACTATAATATAATACATTTTTGTGTTGTTCAACTATTCATGTTCAATCAGATTTTTTTTACTTTTCTTACAGATAGAAGTCAAAATAACGTATATGTTCAATTGCATCATGCAACTTCTGGGGGGTACGTGTGATAACATATTAGATATTACTTTTTCCTGAGACGAAAGAAAAAACCCGTTGGCTACAATGTGCTATGTCGCAATAGCATACATGAACAAAGTAATTATGTTTCTGGAGAATATGTTAGTTATTGGTTTTGTTATCTGGTGTATATTATTCAGTTTCGTATAAGTCAGTAAATAAGAATAGTGGAGTCTGATAAGCAGAAGTTAAAATTGTTTCCATTTTTCATTCCTTGTGAAATGCTTATTTTTTTAAACATTAATAATCATAAAGAAATCATTGCTATGAATAAACCTATGAAATCGTTGCTCTATACATAGTCCAAATTCTACAAAAAAAATTTGTGACGTTAATATTTGAATTTTGTTAAAAATAGTAGTTTTCCTACGAGTTTGAAAAGTCTCTTTTTGCGAACCGAGAGGTTTGCGGCCCGAGCCGAAGGCGAGGGACGTAACGAGGTTCGTAAAGGAGACTTTTCAAACGAGTTCCGGAAAACTGCTTTTTCGCCCGAGGAAGTACCAGCCTCCTAAAACCACCCGAGGGTGGAATATTTAATTTTTTGTAGATTACACGTACAGTTATATGAATGATTTATGTTTTTATATATGTTAGATCAATAAATTTTTCTTCATGTAAATCAAATAGTAAAGATATTTTACTATTTACAAATAATATTTTCCCCCCTAGTTTAATTAAACATAAAAATTTCACAACAGTAAGTTGATCGAACAGGTATAAATATTCCTGACAAATCTATTGAAGGGTGTATTACTTTATTTTTACAGGAGTCTGCGAGCATAAGTATTGTATAAGCAGATAAACAGAATTATAAGGTGTAAAAAAATGTATTATACATAAAACGGATTCTTTTTTTTTATTTTTTATTTAGTTTAAAAATGTATGATATATTACTATATTATAAAATTACTATATTAATATATTTAACTGTCCCATGCAAGAAAAATGTACACTCATCTTGCATGTTTCATTGATTTAAACGGACTTGACACTCACTAGCGTTCAATTTATGAATACTTTAATCTTTTTTTTGTAAAATACCTCTATTTGAAATTAATCAGACTCACAACATAAATAGATGGGTTTACTTCTTAATACTTCACTACTTAATTACCGTTTATAATTTTTAAGGTATTCATGATATTAATATCTACCTTGTTTCGACCATGATTAATTTCTATATAATAGGTATTTACATATGCAAAAGTAAGTGTAGATCAAACTCATACAAACCCTTTTTATCAAACTGACTCTGATGTACGTGTTATTCGACGAACTTTATAACTAAGTACTATAAAGCTCGCACAGTTCTCCATGAGATGAACAAATAAGGATTACAAAATTTTAGGATAAGTCAATTTTATCATTATAAATTTTTGATTGTCACTAAATTTGTAATTTATATGATGAAAGTAAATAGTGATTATTGTAATTTTGAGGTATGACAAATGTGTAACATAATCGATAAGAAAACATTTTATTTCTGATGGTTAATAATATATTCAGTATTTAAAACTTCTTGAGGTACGTAAAACATGATTTGGTGGTAAAATTTCTACAATAATTTTATTAATTACGTTGATTTTGTCTTCATTTAGTTGAAATAGCTTTTCACTATTATTTTAATAAACTAAACATCTACGAGCATTGTCATAACAGTTTATAGCATGGCGTACATCCCGTCGAGTACAAATTAATATACTGTGCTAAGTCCGTTGTCGGTCGCATACAATACTATCATATTGTTTGGGTGTTCACAAACACTGTTGCTAAACTCCTCATTGTATTTCACAAAATTTTGTACTTTAGCTATTGCCAGACAATTTAAGGACATATTCTAGGTTGATATTTATTGATCAAATCAATGCCTGCCTTAATTAAGTCTTTCGAAGTTGCCACAAGAGGTTTTAAGAAACATCCACTTGTTTTGTTTTATTGTGGTACTGTAATCAACTCCTACTGAAAAATGATAATTTATTATATATTTACGAGGTATATTTAAGACTTTTATCCGTATATGCCCAATTTTACCGCTTTAGCTTCTTGTAGTATAAATGCTCTATACATTTTCCATATCAAATCTGGATCAACGTTTCCTTTCAGAATAATTTGTTTGTAAAACAAAATATTGTTTTTTTTTGTTTTTTAATAAGTAAGAAGTTTCACAATATCATGATTAAACGTGATTTTAAATCATTAACCAACTGCCATTGGACGTCTTATTTTATTAAAATATTTTTCTGTTGACCTAAACTCAGATACATCATTTTTATTGTCATTACTGTCAACATTGTGTTTTACATAGAATCCATTAACATTTGAATTTTGACACCGTTCACAAATATTTATGAATTTTCTGTTTTAACAAACGACCCAAATAATGCAAACAACCTTCGCACATCTGATGGTTTTTTTATTGTTTAATTAATTAATAACTTATTNTACCCCAATACGATTGTATGCTAAAGGGACTAGTTATATGTCATGTAGATGATTATTTTGAAAACGTGTAAATGTAGTCTAAATAAATCGCAAGTCACGACTTATGAGTTTCAAGAGTTAATAATTACATAGAATATAAATGTTAATTAGTAGAAACCAATTTGTTGTGATAACATAGTAAAAGTGAAAATAAAAATTAATTATGTTTTCTACGCGAATTATGCGTTTTTTCTTTCTTCACGCATGTTGTCTTTTTTTTTAGTTTGTTTTTTCTACTTAAGCCTCAATACTTATAATATAAAATTGCAAAGTTATCATGCTTTTTTTTTACATTTTTTAAATTAGCGTTTTGCATTTCTTATTAATATTATACAATTAAAACCGGAAACAATGTTATAAGATACAACTGCTGACTTTCAAATTTATAAAATCGATTTTAAAAACACAAGCTATTTGCATTAAATTAGGGTTTTACGTACTAAAACTTTTGGAAAAACTTTATTTTCTCCGGCACATTCACTTTTTTAAACTAAAAATCACTTCTGCAAATAATTGTGATAAGCGTTAACAACACAAACTTTTGTTATATTCATAGGCTGATAAGAAGAAATTTATCTTGTGAGTTAAAATAAGGATACTGCTAATTAAAATGTATGGTGAATCAAACTGTATCTGGTGGCTTTATTATATACTTAGAACATATTAAAATTACCGTTATTACGTTGAAAAATAATAGATGTACAATGAGAGAGAATGAAAAAATTGTCCGTTAGGTCTTATGATCAGCTTTTTAGAGAGGGTGTTAAGGGAAGTGTAGTTTCAATGTCTGAAAATGACTGATTGGATCCGCAGTTAATTAGAATAATTGTTTTTGCTGTAAAATTATAGTTGTCTTTTATTATAAGACAACATACATAATACAACGTGTTAGTTGTATTTTTAAAACAATATTAATACAACACTTTTAAGAATATTGTCCATTGGGGGTCACTTTGTTGCACCTGATTTCTTGTAAAAGTTTTTTACGCAGTCAAGTTTTTGAAAGCTTTATATATATATTTTTTTTAATATGGTCTGTGACTACCGTAATACGTATTGTTTGAAAAAAAATGCTCCCCAGGGAATGGAAAAGTTTAACTAACGTCTAATTTTCACTTCTTATCGGACGTAGACCAGATAACAAGACGAAAAAAAATAACGTGTTCTCCGAAATACAATTATTCTCTAATTACTTTGTTTATTAGTGAGGTTGCAACAAAGCACATTATAGCCAACGGTTTTTTTTTTTTGAAATTCGATTTCAGGAAAAAGTTTCGACTAATGAGTTGCCACTCCAAAATTTATACAACGCAGTAGAAAATTTATTTTATTTTGAATTGTCTTTGCACAAACTTTTGTAATATTTAAACTGTTTTAAAATTATCTGTATGTGTAATTAAAAGATCTAACCAATTTTACATAATTGAGTAACACAAACAAATCATAATCATCATAATGCTTTTATTCAATGAATATTGAAATAGTGCAAAGATGTGTTATTCAATACAAATTCCATTGTTATTCAAACCCCAACGGCATTCAGCCTTGCTTACATCACATCTTACATGACATCATTGACTGTTTGTAGACAAAAAGTTTCATCATATTATTTAAAGTACCATAGATGTAATGGCATAGCCAAATAAGTATAAATTATTATTGTTTAACTAAAGAAGTTCATTTAATCGTGTTATCTATTGTTTGCATTTCTAATTTATTAATAGTCAATTTCAATCATTATCATTATTTTCTATCTTTTACAATCATAATTATAATTACAATCGACATTATAGTTATTCACTTCAGCGACATATCCACCAAGTCCAATAGTGTTGAAATATTCTAATACGTCGAGAGCAGAGCTTCTCGTACACGATTAGTCGTAAATTTCTCCGAATACACATCATGTACTTTAGAATATAATCAACACACGCGTCGTTTTTCCACATTTCATGTTACAAATTGTACTATATAATGAGTGAAGTCACTCTCACCCGCACTTTCTCGCACTCATACACTCTCTCGTCCTCACTCCCTCTTAGTCGCGTTGTCCACTCTTCACGAGCCACGTACGCTCTCGGTAGATTCCTTATCAGTACGCAAGCTACTGTTCCTCCAGTCGCATATGAGCAGGCCGTCTACTTGTGTCGGATTAGTTTCAAGTCACCATCAGGGATGCCTCGACGCGCGCCTGTATACCTGTGTCAGCCATCATTGCTAAGGAGTCTATATCACTCTCTCACTTGACCCATCATAGCCAGACCAGTGATCCAGTCGTCGTCCATCTCGAATTCGTACATCTGTACCACTCGTTGTTGCTGTGCATCTGATCAGTCACGAGGTTTGGTGTAAGTTAACTTAAATATCTTCAAATTTTTCAGGAGCTTGAGTCTAATGAAATCAAAACCTACACGAAAATATACATGTAAAGTATCAGAAAATTGAGTCACGTATTTCTAAGCGTACAACAAAGTGCGTTCAAGTTTTTCTCCAGAGTTTTTACGTGCTTAGACGATTCCATGATTCTTACACAAAAGAGCTCGCTCTAGCTGTTACAATAAAATGTAATAATTTTGTAAAACAGTATTTAAAAAAGATGTACACGCGGTAAAATATGTAATATACAATTAGTACTTTTGCTAAAACGGTTCTTTGTTCACCATTGAAGACAAATTAGAGAAGAAAAAAGAACTAACGTTGTCCCGATAAGCGTCACGTCTTAACTAGTTATTAAAGCGCTATAAAGAAGTTAATGATTCCAGTAAAGTTTTTTTACCCTGGGATTTTTTTAGTATTTAAACTTTTACTATGATTTCATCGGGATAATAAAGTTTGCCTATAATGCATATTCGGACAAGTCTTATAGGTCCAAATAATGTCCCTGAAGATGATACGTACCAACAACGATAACAACTATTTTTCATAATAGGTGCAATATATTTTTAGCTAGCCACAAGTACATTTATGGGTTAAAAATATCACACTAAATGAAGATGTATGTTTGAAGTAAGAATTCTCTTAGAGTGAAAAAATATTTTTTAACAATTAATAATTTTTCTTGCTTTAAACTACGGTATCGCAAGTCTCTATGGTATGTATACTAAGTATTGTACGTTAAAACGTTATAACTTTATAAGGTTAGCCGGTTAGGTTAGGCTTCATAAAAATTTATATATGAAGGCCTAGCTAAATCCTGCAGATTGCGAGCTTACTTTGATCGATATGTGAATACTAAATGCAGACTTCGATATATCGACCTTCGTGGTCCCTCGATTTTCGAGCACTCAGTCATCTCGGCCTGTACAACCTATGCAATTGTGTATACACCAGGCTAGCTAGCTAGCTAGCTATGTGGCTAGCTATGTGGCTAGCTAGCTAGGTGGCGCGTAGGCGCTTCCGTATAGTGCTCTTTATAGGAGCCGGACGTAAAGCACTATAATATAAAAAAAAAAAAATGTATCTAATGAACACAATTTTAAGCATCAAGAAATTGACGCAGAAAATTTATCGAGATTGGAACAGCAGCGTCAAAATCAACAAATAAAGAATCAATCACAAGTTAGATCAGCTTTTCATTGTACCCTCACAGTAATCTCTTAAATCTTTCAGATTATTAAATAAGTAGAAAATGTATTTGTATTTTTGTGAAGATAAACAATGTAGAGATTAAGTTTCAAGACTCTGTTGCTCTGGTAATAAAGTTGTGAGGTAAGAGAATTTTTTTTAAGTACATTTTTTTTGGAAGTTTTAATCTTAACAGATTTAAAAATAGCCCTTTTCATAAACTATACGGGAGAAACTGCGAATCAACCGCCTTGTATGGCCAACGATTATTTTATGGCGTAAGAAACGCACCGTACTTTTCAGCAAAATTAAATTTTTTTAATTTTCACAGTTTATTATTCGACCAAATAAACTGTATGGATTCCGAACAAATATGTTTTGAATAAGAAGATTTTTGTTCTGAGAAGTGTCAGGAATAGATATAAAATTTCTAACTGAAAACGTTCTCCATCACAAGTCAACACATTACGGTGTTCCATTTTGTCGGTCTCGGGCGAAGCCAAGACGGAAGGCCGCTAATCATATGATAAAGTAGTTAAATAACAGATAGAAAAAGGAAAAAACATTAAAGGTGAAAATTCTAAGACAGTATTTTTAAGAATTTTTTTTTTTCGCTTAGTAAATTCAAAAATTATTTGTACAGATTTGCATTTATTCATATATTGAAAACATCTTCATATAAGCTACTTTAAGTCGAGATTTAGTAAGACCATTGTAGATCACCGAAGCTTTGTTGTACAGACTTTGTTTCTAGCCAGTACTTCCTAGTATGAACGATATCTAATGTAATTAAGTTTTCATTCAAACATTAAAAATATTACTGTCCTGAAAAGTTATGATATCTTCATAAAAATATCTTTTAACAAAATAAAGGGTAAGGTTAGTTTGATGTATTGTTGAGTTAACATTTTAATGTAAGGAATCGTTGAAGCCCTAATACGCTAGCAATAAATAATATTCTTTATAATGAATTTGTAGCCTTGAAAAACTCTAAAATCTTAGCATAAAAACGGTAGAGTTTTTTATCACCCAAGATACATTTTGTATAACACTTGTATTATAATACTGTTGAGTACTCGTACTTAAAGAAAATCAAACTAAATAATACTGACTATTGCTTAGTACTGTATATATGAACCTTTTTAACGTGGATGAAAATTGTGCCCTATATGTTTTCATTTTCTTTCGACATAGCAAGGCATTATTGTATTTAATGTAACATTTGCATGAAGAACCAGTCAAAAGTCAATATTATTTAGTTTGATTGTGTGAAAGTACGAGTACTAAACAGCATTATAATACGAGTATTATACAAAATTTATGTTGCGCGAAAAAAAGCTCTACCGTTTTTAATCTTAGATTCCAGAACTTTTTAAGGTGACAAATTGACTATGAAGAATACTATTCATTGCCAGCGTATAAAGGCTTCAGCAATTCTTTTCATTGACATACTAACTCAACAACACATCAAACTTACCTAACCTTTTTATTTTGTTAAAAGGTATTTTTATGGTTTATACTTATTTCGAAATTTTTGAAACATGTGCCTAAAAAATATATTTTATAAATTAAATTATCTATTCGTTGAATGTGTAATCAAACCAAATGAAGTAAAATAAGCAAAAGTCATTTCTGTTACACTTTTTCTCAAGGTCACTAATCTGAAATCGTTCATTTACTCTGTGGGGCAGAATAGGTATATAGAAGTATTTAACTTAAAACAAATGACAGATCTATTTGAAAATGAAACCGGTTTATGGAACAGTAATCTTTCATGCAAAAAAATTGGGAGGTTTATATAGACCTTATGAATGCAATTTTAAATGATTTTTCCGTAAGGATACATGTTAAATTTTTAAAATTAAACATGTGAAAGAATAATAATAATAATAAATAACCCAATAACCCAACTAACGTAGGTATACTTATTCTAACGATAATTGCACCACCTTTGTACACAGTATCGTTTTATGGCAGATATATTTATAGTTTTATTATCAGCCATCTAATTTCATAGAAGTGTAACTTCTTACTTGGATACCGAAGCACCCACTGTCCACTAGTTTTAGTTCTGTAGAATAATAGTGACTATTGATTGTGGCTCGTTAATAAGTATTATTATTAAACTCACTAACAAAATCGAGGAAGGATCCAAGCTTACTCGCGACAACTCTACACACCATTGTGTTCTTATATTTGTACATTGTGGAAACATAGTTGAATTACCAAAAACGAAAAAAAATGTGCTTGCAAATTAATTTTTTGAGTTTCAACAATTGTCATAATTTATATGCCCACAACACTTTGAGATATCCTTAAATGATTAAAATTTTTTCACATAAACTCCCTTTTATTAATAGAAATATGTATTTATTTTAACAAATTCATTGCAAAGTTTGAAAATGCCCCTCAGCTCCCAAAAAATGACAAATAAAAAAATTAGATAAAAATACTAACGTATACAAAAGTTTTAGGAGAAATAACATGCTTATTAATTGGTAAGTAATGTTAATGTATAAAGGCCAACTACTTTACGTTTGGAAAGAACAAGACTATTGAAGTACATATGTTTCCAAAACTGTGCAGATTTTGGTATCATCAACAAATGCACCAGTATTTTATTGTACTATCAAAATGTGCGTAAAAAAAATTTGTATAAGTGTTAGATTATGTAACTCATGTTGTATATTGTGTAAATAGTAAAAATCAAAATCTAGTAAATAATTGAACAGCAAGAACTATAAAACAGGTTTTTTCAAAATATTATGTATTATGTTAAATATTTCCAATAGTGCATACCCAAAAAAGGTTCACCATTGGGATTCAAATTTAAATATCAGCACTATTCATCAACATATTTCCAAAACGAGGAGAGTAAGCTTTTACAAAAACGAAACACAGCTACAGTTATCTAGTTTATCATTTTTTTATTTATTTTATTTTTTTGTAGAAATGGATACAAGATTGTACAACATTTTTTATTACCGATACCAATTTGAAAGTCAGCAACGTCGTGTTATTTATGCAAAACGTAAACAAATACGCTGTAGGTATAATCAGAAATCATATGCACTAGTTTTTGCTACTATATGTTTATTTCACCAGCCTGATATCAATTTTTTAATATGTACGTGACCAAGATCGGCTTGTAACACTCAGAATAATTAGATTTATTTAATTTTTCTATTAATTTATATAACTATTGGATTAGTTAGTATCTATTAAAGACAGTCTAAGCGTTGACAACCCTAATGTTTATCAACTACTTTTATTTTTTCAAATACTAGGCAACTTCCTTAATCTTTATGAAGATCGATAGAAATGCCTGAAAGGGATAAATATGTACAACTCTTCTCCTAAAGCTTCGCTTATTCTTTACACAGGTGCGTAAATGGCAAAGTTGAAGTCCTAGTAGTTATACAGTTTTTGGTTTTCATTCGAAATAAAAATACGTATTAAGAAACGTGTGCTACTTCTCTACATAATTTAAATAAATACATTCTCTTAGTCGAAGAAAGACTGCATAGTTTACTTAATTATTCGAAGATATACAAAAGTGTCTTTGGTGTAGAAATTGGTTTATTTGCCACCGTTTTTTTAATAGTTTTTGGACTTCTGCGTGATGTAATTATAAAAATCGACAAAAATGGTGTGATGTAAGAAATCAGAGAAAAATTGTAATATCAGATCATAACAACTAGACTTACGACACCAGAACCTTAAAAAATATAAATTTTTATAAACTCCCACAAAAATCTAACAGAATAACTAATCATATTAAAAATACAAGCAAAAAAAGTCCCTATAGTATGTAAATTACAGATTGTCCCTGCAAATTAGTGAATTGTATTTTTATAGACACCTTATTCGCAATATAAGATAAACTATTACTTAACAAGCAATAAAATATAAGTAGTGAATAGTAATGGGTAATACTGCTTAAGTAATTTTGTTTTACTACCGCTTACAAAAGATTATTCCTATTATTATTTTAGCAGAAGATTCTATTTTAAGTTAGTTACAGAAGTTTTTCAAAGCAATTTTATTTGAAGGGCGTTTTAATAGACTAGAAAATTGCAACTTCTATTTTGTGTACGACAACTCACAGAAATCGTTTATATAAAATCATTTAACAAAAATATATTTCACTGTAAATGCAGGAATAAATTGCAATAATACGTACAAAGGATATTTTAACTTGAAATTAAACATAAAAAAACCTGATTATGGAATATTTTAGATTCACTATAGAATACGTATTGTGTAAGTTCGTACAATGACGAGTTTGAAAATTTTAAATAGGACACATACGACAATTTTCAGAATTTTGATTTAATTCACTTAACAAATGTAAAACCTGTGCTACAATAAATGTTATATTTATATTAAATAAACAAACTACAAACTTACTGATAACGGCTCTACTGTCTAATGATCGAGAGTAGAAATAAACGTAAAAGATGGTGTAATAGCCGTAGAAAGGACTGTGAAACCAATGATATTCTGAATTAGATTTTTTGATAATGCTGCTCGTGTCCTGGTGATGCTGCGATGGTAAAATCAGACCTGGTATGGCTGCGATGGATCAATCTAAATGAGTGATACACTGATACAGACTCCTTAGCACTAATAACTGATACAGGTACGCTAGAACACGCGACTTGTCAATAATGACTTAAAACTTATTGAACACAAGTATAAAGTCTAATCATATGCGGTTGGAGGAACAGTGACTAATGAGCTAGAAAATAAATGATCCGGTAGCGCGTGGCTCTTGGACTGTGGATAACACGACTATGAAGAAGAGTGAGCCAGAATGTGTACGAGTGCGAGAAANGTCATTATTGAAATATCCTCGTCAAAAAATTACTCTTTTAACATTAGAGCAATGGTGCAAACACTACATAGCCCCATAATTTTAAAAAGTGTATCTAAAATTTAAAATACTTGACTTGGCTCCTTTAACTAAAATAATTTTGCCACTTCATTCCACATAGTTATTACTTCACTCAAGATTTTTTATCCTCCATTTACAGCTAGTTCGTTGACACAAAAAGCAATTTATAACCATATAACCGGTAGAAAAAAATGTGAAAGTACCAGAAAATGATGTATTGGTGAAAAACTTGTTTCTCAAGAAACACGTATTTGTACGGATGTGTGTTTGTTAAATATAAAAGTTTTATTTGCTAATTGCTAAATAATCAAAGGTGTGCAAAATTTAACCTGTCCGTTGAACAATGATTATAATAAAAACCGCATTGCTTTTTATATGCTCCAAGTTTTTTAACAAATATTTCACAAATTTGTTTGTATCCAAAAATTTAATTGATAAATTTATAATCCATACCTACAGACAATTAAAAAAGTTTTATTTTAAGAATCGAATTAGGTTGGAAAAAAATTTGATAAGATTAACTTTTTTACTAATAACTCGATTGCAACAAATAAGTATAAAACTAACAATAGATTCACATGGATAAGAAATAACGAAAATAAATGTCTTAATACATTTATTTCAGCTTCGAATGATACTGTTATGAAGAATCTTTCAGGTCTACTCTTGTCTGACTTTGTTATACATACACTTAAATTACGACAAAACTTAGTCATATTGACAAAAAAATAAGATGGATCTGGGTGTCAAAACACTATTTTTTTAAAGTTACAATAAGTTAATTGCTTGTAAGTCAGATAAGGGCTTTTCTGTCATTGTCATCCCTACATCTCAATACCACAAAAAGGTTGAGAATGTGGTGTATGATCCTATTTATTACCAATCTTTTAAACGTGATCCATCACCATGTTTTTAAAAATGGGTAAGGAATTAGTTAGTAAATGGGAAAGGTAGGGATTTTTTGAATTACAAAAAATGCAAAGTAGTTTATCCTCTGAAGTTAATCATTCAACATTAGCCAGAGCATAATTGATAAGTATACGTATTAGTTGACGAACCTTATAACTAAGTACACTTACGAAGCTCATACAGTTTTCTTTATAAAATATTCTCTACAGTTTTAATGTAAATAAAAAAAAATAAGGGAATTTCCGATAATTTTTATCGAGATTAAAATACCTAGTTTAAAAAATGCAGTTTCTTATGTCTCGTACTGAGACATCGTTATGTGTATTATTAAACAAAATTTAGTATTATTGAACTTAAGCATATCGTTACACTCAAAAGAGAAAATCCAGTGAGCACTGATTCCTTATACATAAAAACTTTTCTCCTGTTTATTTTGACGATTATGTAAAAAATATCGCTTAGCACAACCCTCATAATAAGGTACATCGCGTCTTTGAGCAGCCGTTATATATAGTATCGACCATCTAATACAGCACTCACTAGATTGATTGTTTATCATAACGACATTTTAAACAAATGCTGTAAAATTAAAGCGAAGCGAAAATATCAATGATTCAGTACTCGATGCAGGAAAAAAGTGTTAAATGGATCTATTCATTGTTTATTATTTATAATTTTCTAAAGTAACGTTTTAAAGTAATTTAAATGATGATCGAGGAGGCACAGGTATTGAAAATTTAGGTCCACATTGATTTTAGATGATAATATTATTGAAGGAACACAGGTAACTGTTAAAATGTATAATATACGTGAATAATATAATAATTTATACAACATAACTATTACTTATTTGTAAAACGGAGAGATAATTTACACAACAAATACAGCCAATCATTTAATACACGTATTTGTATCTTAAAATACTAGTAATACTAGTCAATTTTTTGATATTAAAAATAAGTTCTGTAAATAAAATACAGTATGACCATTACAATTATTAGCATGGGTGGTCACTTTCTTTAAATGCTTCTTTGGTACACGGCTGATAGCAGCGTACGTGATCAAAGGGTCTAAAAATGCTGCCATCGAGTATATAATATATATGGTGGAACAAATTACAAATGATACATCTCGATCTGTTGATAACTGTAAGAAGAAGATCCGTATGCAGATGCTATAAATATTAAGTTCGTATTTAGTTATTACTTGGTATAGAATTAAGAGAAATATATAACTGTTATGACCAGGCTCACGTTGCTCTTGTCAGGGTATGTTTGCTTCCACTTTTTGTATACCATCAGGAGCCGCATGAACTTGTACATTGTTTTGTATATGAACAACAGGTGCTATGGATAGAACTTGTGCATCCACATACTCTGAATTTATTCAAGATGTCCATTGATTGGAGCTGCTGCAATCACTTGACCTCTATTTTAATTGTTTCGTTGTCTTCCTACTCTTCGTGGTTTGTCCACTTCTTTCTCATCAGATTAGGCTAATCAAGACGTCTTGTCATAATGGCAGCTGATTATTCAGCAATGCATCATCATTTCTTTGCTGTTCATTTATCCATTGCTCTGCTGTGGCATTATCTGAATTTGTATGAAATTATTGTTAGAAATCTCGTATTATGTAAAAAATAAATAATATACCGATACGATTGTATGCTAAAGGGATTAGTAATATGTCATATGGATAATTATTAGGAAAATAATGATGACGACGATCGTCTCTTGCTTCGAACTCAGGATTTTGTGTTTTATTTAGATTCCAGAAATTATTTTGAAAACGTATAAATGTAGTCTGAATAAACCGCAAGTCACGACTTATACGTTTCAAGCTTTAATAATTACAGAAAAAATAAATTTTAATCAGTAGAAACCAATTTGTTGTCATTACATAGGAAAAGTAAAAAAAAAAAAAAATTAATAATGTTTTTTACGTCAATTGTGCGTTTTTCCTTTCTTTACGCGTGTTGTCTTTTTTTTTTAAATTTGATTTTTCCACTTAAGGTAGTTGTTTCCTAAATAAAAAGTATCTAAAAAGGTACGAAATTTTCAGAAAAACTAATGTACGCGTCAAAAAATATGTGTGAAAAATTTGAGACCTATTTACCACGTCATTATTGAAATATCCTCGTCAAAAAATCACTCTTTTAACATTAGAGCAATGGTGCAAACACTACATAGCCCCATAATTTTAAAAAGTGTATTTGAAATTTAAAATACTTGACTTGGCTTCTTTAACTAAAATAATATTGCCACCTCATTCCACATAGTTATTACTTTACTCAAGATTTTTTATCCTTCATTTACAGCTAATTCGTTGACACAAAAAGCAATTTATAACCATATAACCGGTAGAAAAAAATGTGAAAGTACCAGAAAATGATGAATTGGTGAAAAACTTGTTTCTCAAGAAACATGTATTTGTACGGATGTGTGTTTGTTAAATGTAAAAGTTTTATTTGCTAATTCTTAAATAATCAAAGGCGTGCAAACTTAAACCTGTCCGATAAACAATGATCATAATAAAAACCGCATTGCTTTTTATATGCTCCAAGTTTTTTAACAAATATTTCACAAATTTGTTTGTATCCAAAAATTTAATTGATAAATTTATAATCCATACCTACAGACAATTAAAAAAGTTTTATTTTAAGAATCGAATTAGGTTGGAAAAAAATTTGATAAGATTAACTTTTTTACTAATAACTCGATTGCAACAAATAAGTATAAAACTAACAATAGATTCACATGGATAAGAAATAACGAAAATAAATGTCTTAATACATTTATTTCAGCTTCGAATGATACTGTTATGAAGAATCTTTCAGGTCTACTCTTGTCTGACTTTGTTATACATACACTTAAATTACGACAAAACTTAGTCATATTGACAAAAAAATAAGATGGATCTGGGTGTCAAAACACTTTTTTTTTAAAGTTACAATAAGTAAATTGCTTGTTAGTCAGATAAGGGCTTTTCTGTAATTGTCATACCTGCATCTCAATACCACAAAAAGGTTGAGAATGTGGTGTATGACCCTATTTATTACCAATCTTTTAAACGTAATCCATTACCATGTTTTAAAAAATGGGTAAGGAATTAGTTAGTAAATGGGAAAGATAGGGATTTTTTGAATTACAAAAAATGCAAAGTAGTTTATCCTCTGAAGTTAATCATTCAACATTAGCCAGAGCATAATACGTGGGTTGATAAAATTACACAAAAATAATTTTTGTGTTAAAACTTTATCTAAATTATTAATGATTAATTTTCCAAAATCTAGCCATACTTTAAAAAATGTTTATGAGCTAATGAGCTTACAAAAAGGTATCGTGGTTTTATACTGACATAAATTAATTTCACTCGATATTGTATCTTTAACAATCATTAATAATTCAAGGTGATTAAAAAAAATGGAAACGTCAAAGAGATTTCTTTTTCATGTCAAAGAAGGAGTTCTTAAGCGGTTTGAGGTTTTTTTTTGACTTCACATATTTTTATTTAACCAAAAATACTATAAACAGCTAATAGGCTATCCTAAGGATGATATGTGATATTGCCAGATATTTATAGCCTTAAATCTCTTCGAAGATAAGGAACTGCGAGAATTAATCGACGCCTCAGGCGAAAAAAAGGACACCTCATACACCTCGACGAAAAAAAGTACAACCTATAATGTTTATCGGAGAAAAGTACAGCTCGTAGGTTCTGGCAAAAATAAGTGCAATTTGCTGATCTCAAGAGAAAAGAAATACAACTTGCTGCGCTCAAACGAAGAAAAGTACATTTCACTGGGCTCAAACGAAGAAAAGTACAGCTCGTAGGCTTTGATGAAAATAAGTGCAACTCGCTGGGCTTAAGCGAAAAGAAATACAGCTCACTGGGCTCAAGCGAAGGAAAGAACAATTCGCTGCGCTACTGGAAATGTAAAAAACCACACTCACACTCACACACACACCACACAGATTTTTGCCAAAACTACGTGTTTTTATTTCCTTGCAATAACATTCTTCGATATTTTCGAGAAAACTTTATTGTTGATCGGTATAAAGCTTTCTCTGAGGGTAAAAAAAAATAAAAAAATTTTAACGTATCATCTCTAACTTACTTTGTATATTTATTCATATGTTTTTTTTTTTTTTTTTTTTTTGAAAATTGCATATGATATCATATTAAAGGGTGCATAATTATTAATTATAAAAACTTTTCATCTAGAACTAAATTATCCTTAACAAATTATTCAGTTCGTTGCAGTAGCTACAATAGGTACTTTGAAAAATACCATTACTAAAAGATAATGAACACTATTCCTAAGAATAAAGGCACTTCTATAAAAAATAATTAAGATTTTCGCATTTTATACATACACTGCGACTAGTCATTTAATAACTTTCTATTTGATCGTTTTATTATATATATTCACAACGTAATTTTGTTTTTAAAACAATGGCTTACATTGAATAATCAAATTTTTATAACGATCTTAAGATAATAATTGCATAAATAATTGTGTTTTTAAAACAAGTCAAAAAATATGAAGTTAAATATGAAGAATACAAAAAATTGCTGGCTTATAAATTAACTCCCTAACACTTTTTATTATGACAGCTGCCAACAATTACAATACTTTTTTGAAATCATTAATGGAGTCACTGGGAATTAAACCCTTTTGCAGCATTCAACTTAAATCAGCTCCTTTTTTGAAGCCAATGGAATTTTAGTCGTATACGCAGCAGCCAAGTGCTGTGAGCTGAAATCGCTTAAGCTCACATTTTTTTTAGCACGTATATCTTTTTAGCTTCCTTGAAATAATCATGTTTTAAAAATACGGAAGTGCTTCGAGGAACCACTTGTATTTCTCGAACACTGGGGATTTTCGCTGTTTTCCAGTTACACTTCTCTGATAAATGATCAAAATTATATATTGAACTTTGTTCTACTTGCTCAACGTCGGAATGATTTGTGGTTTTACTTTTGCGTATGAATTTCGCCCATTCATTTTGTGTAAACACATATTTATGGCGAATGTAGTTTTCAATACGAGCATGCATTAAATCTCCCTCAGACTGCGTATGGCCCGCCCCAGATAGCTGTAAGATGAAATTTTTTATTGACCCAACAATATATTAATTTTAACTGCATCATTTATTGCAATACAATCAAAAGCTTAATGATAGAGAAATCAGAATTAATTTTTGTATTTTCATGAGAAAACTAAAGTCAATTGATAGGTAATTTTTAAAAATTAATCAATCTCATATGTGAAAGTACCTGTCACTCGGGAAATCAAATGGATGACACAAATTAATAAACGTAGACAGCATTACGTTATACATTGATGAAAATGATACCTTATAAAAAATCATTCGTTAACAAGGATTCAATACTTTGTATTAACAATAAACAAATATTCGTTCAAAGTTTAGTTGAATTAGCAATAATTCACGAGTAAGCATTTAGTAATACCACTATTTTTCCCACCTCTGATGTTTGCTTGCAAAAACTTAAATTATTAATTTGTAATGATTGAGTACTTGCTCATAATTTAATCCACATTCGTTAACAGGTAATAAGCAGGATTGAAGGAGGTTCCGGCAAAAATTAAAAAGTGTTAGAGAACACTGCAAGAAAATTTCGTTATTTCCAAGAACATATTTACATGTTTGTATGAATTTTTTAAATATTTTTTTCCAAACATATTTTTTCGAGAAAAAAATTATTCATTTTCATAATTTAACGTAGGTTCTTATAGAGATCACTAATTAGATTTCATTAAATGTAACTTTTTTAAAGATTTTTTGGGTGGTTTTTTTTATTCGTTTGTTATCTTACTAATATGTATAGCAAATTCGCTAAAACCGTTGTAATTGCTAACCGCGAAAACTACTGAACCGATTTTGCTGAAATTTTGCACACTGATTCATGATACTACCTAGATGGTTTAAGTACAGTTTTCATCTTAAACGACAACCAGGGGGTATTAATGGGTCATGGGACCCACGGTAAGAACGAAGTTCTTTAAATACGAGATGAGTATAGACACAATTTCTCAGGTAACATGGGGGTCGCCAGACCCACAGGAATAACGAAGCCCTGTAAACGTTGGTACTGCATTCATGTTGTTTACTAAAACGAAAACTTGAAAAACGAATAAAAAATAAAAAAAATAGTTTACTACTCACGATGGTTGATTTTTGTGAGAACGTCGTGCATAAATACAGTACTCACGAAGTTCAACCACCGTGAGTAGTAAACTATTTTTTTTTTTTT